>JAMYXO010008408.1:0-2500 GCA_033310375.1 Conus canariensis
TACAGAAAGCGTCAAGCACCTCTGATCACAGTCATTCAAATCCTTGGTGAAGAGTGAGAAGTCCAGAGAGCTCAATCAAGGTCACCGAGGAGAGACTTGAACAAAACACAAACAGCCAGAGACAGAAGAGCGTGGAAACAATTCATTTCCTTTACTCCACGTGCAAACATTCCAGTCAAGAAGTGTTTGACACTTCTGTATACGATCTCTCTCTCTCTCTCTCTCTCTCTCTCTCTCTCTCTCTCTCTCTCACACACACACACACACACACACACACACACACACATGCACACACACATACACACAGTGTGTGTGTGTGTGTGTGTGTGTGTGTGTGTGTGTGTGTGTGTGAGAGAGAGAGAGAGAGAGAGAGAGAGAGAGAGGCAGACAGACAGACAGACAGACAAAGACATGTTATCCTCATTTTTGTACCAATATCACTGTAATGTTCTCTTCACATTATCATCCATGACCCGGACTACGAGCTGATATCAGACCCATCCAAACAGAAACATTCCCTTCTCACAATGTCTGGAAACAATATTCACTGTTTTTTGACAGACTGCTGTGGCACTGAAACGGAACTTAATTTTGGTTTAAATCTGTGCATAGTTGTTTTTTTCTGGACAACATTGACATGTACATGCCAGAGTGAATTCATACAAAAACCCAACCAAAAGCACCCCCCCCCCAAAAAAAAAAAAAAAAAAAAAAAAAAAGGAAAAAAAAGGGAAAAATACTGTCCGCATGGGCTAACTACTTCCTAACTGCTTGGCTCTTCTATTGGTTCAGGATAGTAATTATTCCTCAAGGTGAGTGTCGTCTCTGTCTCTCGTGTATCCATGGTCCATTTCCGAGATTAACGCTCACTGTTACCTGCATTATGGATTTATATTTTCATCAGTATCCATTTGTTTGTTCTGTTCATTAGTCTGTAAGGAAGAACAAAAAGACCAAGAACCCATTTTAGTCATCCTTGGTGGGGAAAAAAAATTGGGCCCAAAGACAAACCCATTAATTTTTTTGTATGGAGTTGTGTTCACATCTGGCATCCATTCTGTATATGCGCCCGCGCGCGCGCGCGCGCGCACGCGTGTGTGTGTGTGTATGAGTATGGTGTGTGTGTGCGTGTGTGTGTGTGTGTGTGCGCGCGCGCACGTGTGTGTGTGTGTATCTATGGTCTGATATGACACTGTCTGTGTGCGTGCGTGCGTGCGTGCGTGTGTGCATGCGCGCGCGCGCTTTGCGCGTGTGTGTGTGTTGCTATATTTTGAGTTATGGAGAAACTGTTTTCAATTCCATCTCTGTTTTAGTTAAATGTAGGATTGCTGGTGTCTTGTCACATATTGTATTGTTAGCATTTAAAGACAAAACCTCTGCTCACATGTATAGCTTTTTGCATGAATTACATGTCACGGGCATTTAGCATTCGTCTTGGATTGAATTTGTAAAAAAAGATACTAACTGAGAACGGGCATGTCTGCATTTGGACACACTAGTCTTTTTAATTAATATGAAGATACTTTGTAGAAATATCCAAGAATCATCACAGGAAAATTACTAATAGTCATAGTGGGAAGCCGTACACAATAGTAGTGAGTTAATTATCGCAGACACTAAAAATTGTTTCAAATCGAACACCATATAAACATTCTCTGTGACATATACATTATCAAAGTTATGAAATTAAAATGCTGTTATCACAACCACTTTGTTAAGACAGGAAGAAAATATGGTACTGGAAAACACGAAGGATTATGTGATGATTGTAATATGAACATCACTGATGCTGAGTATCATTTTTTATTGAGTTCCCCAAACATGACACTACCAAAAGAGTATTTACCTACTTATTACTGGAATAGAATGTTTGTATATCACTTCTGTAAACTGATGTCCGGATGTAGAAAAAGAAGAGTTCTAATAAAAATTGCAACAATCCTGAAAAAAAAAGTTGCCTAATGTTCCCTTCTGTGTATTTGACAAATTGATCACTTTCTTGTACACTTAACATGCACAAAAATGTTGTGTATATTCACGAGGAAACGTTCAAGAGAGAACAGAGAAATGTTTATGCTGTAGCTGCACGTAGTTTGTACACTGATCATGATCACTGTCAAATGACTGTTAGCAATTGGTCATAAGTACGGAGGAATGGATTGTCATGGAATATCAAATTTCCCAGTGGTATGAACTTTGACATTACAGAATTTTTCACGTTAAACCAAGATGCGTGGGAAGTAACTCTGTATGTCCACAATCACTATAACTTCCCTTGGCAGTAAAAACAACCTTGTTTTAACACATGAACTGATTTGAATGGTGGTGTCAAGATTGGTTTGGTCTTGGCCGAGGTCAGCGCCCTCCTGTGTGCCCTTCTATATCACCCTGCTGAGGGGAGGGGGGGGGAGGGGGGGTGCAAACTGCAGCATGGCAGGGTACTGTGCACATGTTGCAGTGCTATGTCCGAACTCCCTGTATATGCCACTTCACGGGGGCA
>JAMYXO010008408.1:7500-10881 GCA_033310375.1 Conus canariensis
TTCTTCAAAACATGTTTGTGTTTCTTTTTGGGAGCAAGAGGTATGATTTCTGTTTTTTCGCGAAAACAACTATTCCATACCTTTCTTAAAAAGCACACCTCAGCACACCATGTTGATATTTTTCTCATCGCTGTCCACATAATACCTTTTTTTCATAAAGTGGGATGTTTCCTTTTTGACAATTTTTAAACACACACACAAAACACCACACACACACACACACACACAACAAAACACACAGACTGACATATTCCTCATTCCACAAAAGAGAGAGAGAAGAGAGAGAGAGAGAGAAGAGAGAGAGAAAGAGACAAGAAAGAGAGAGAGAGAGAGAGAGAGAAAAGAGGAGAAGGGGGAGCAAGCAAAACATGAACACACCTTCCCCGCCCATTTTTGGGAAAAGGGAAAAGGATTCGCCCAACCGGGCCCCCCGCCACAGCTAGGATTTTGAACTAAACCACAAAATCCTGCAGGCGTTGTGAAGTGGGCAGAATTTTTAGCCCAAATTGATTTAAACTTTTAAAAATCAAAATGGCCAATTTTACACCAATCATTTTACCCCTTTGTTTGTGACTTTCTCCCCGAAATCATTCACAATCTAGAAACCATGATTACCCCTTTTCTGACGTCACATGTCAGGCCTTCCCACTCACCCGACCCATCTTTCTGCCGGGGTGGGGGGGGGGGGGTCCCCCAAACAGTCCCATTACTTTCATTTTTTACTCCCAGTTCTTATGAACGGGGGTACTTTACAATGGGAACAACAAATGCTGTTTTTTGTGTCTTGTGTCTGTCTCCTGTGTGTCTTCCTTGGTCAAAATTTTTCCACTCGCTCCAACAAAACTTTTGGGCCAATCTTTTTGAAAATTTTAACGATTTCATTAGGGGTCACGGATGATCGTTTGTTCTAGTTTTACCAGAATAGCCTATAACGGTTATAACGGCCCAAAAAGGTTTTTTTTTTCTTTATGGAAATCTCAGAAAGTACTTGATTCAAATAAAGGGAGTACGTTTATATGCTTTGCATTTTTCCCCGTCTGCTCGGAACCACCTGGCATGTACCTTGGTGGCCATGGAAAGAAAAAAAGGTAAATCAACCTTCAGACACAAAAACCAAAATTCTCAAAACAATCTAATCGTTCTTCCTAAATCTGGAGTCCTCAAGCATGGGCCTTTTGGGTTTTTTTGTTTGGGGGGGGCGACCAACCATCCTTACCCGTAACGGGGGCAATCAACTCTCGGATAAAGCCGGGACGAAAAGGGGGTGGAAAAAATCAAAAAGCCTATAAAAATCGAACGGACGTGCGCAAAAATAGAGGAAACAAAAACAACGTAATGATTGCCCCTGAAAAAATCAGAACGCAGACTGAAATGACGGAAAGCAAAACACCAAAACTGCAGGAATTGTGATGACAATGCAAAAATAAACGCAAGCAAGGAACACAAAACGGGGGTAATTGAAATGTTTTAACGGGAAGAAAAAAAAACACAGTCAAAGGTAATGGGAAATAAAAGACTGGAAACAAAAATCTTGGCAACTGGGCATGATACGATTAAGGCAGCGTTGTGGTGTGTGTGGTGTTGTGTTGTTGTGTGTGTTTGTTGGTGTGTGGTGTTTTGTTGTGTTTGGTGTTTTGGTGTGGTGTTGTGTGTGTGTGTGTGTGTGGCGGTCGGCGTCTACGTGTGCGTCGTGCGTGCGTGCGGTGTGTGTTTGTGTTGTGCTTGTGGTGTGTGTGTGTGTTTGTGTGTGTGTGTGTGTGTGGGGGGTTTGTGTTGTGTGTGTTGTGTGTTGTGTGTGCGGCGTTTTACGCCGTCGTGCGTGCTATGTATGCTGCGTGCGTACGAGCGCGCGCGCGTGTGATTGTGTGCGTGATACGTGCGTGCTGCGTCTGAATGTGTGGTGTGTGTTGGTGTGTGTGTGTGTGTTGTGTGTGTATGCGCGCGCGTCGTGCGTGCGTGTTACGTGTTTGTGTTTGTGTGTAGTACAAGACAGTTAATCGACAGTAAAGGGTTTCAGTCATCAGTGTTTGTGTGTGTGTATATACTTCATTTTACGTTTTTTCACATATGTGATATGAAAGAGAGAGAGAGAGGGAGAGAGAGAAGAGAGAAGAGAGAGAGAGAGAAAGGAGAGAATCATAAATACATGTAATTATGCAAATGGGGTTTATCTAAGTGCATTATATGTCCCTCAAAAGCATCCCAAAAAAATACCTACAAAAAAATCTTAAAATAAATGTTTAACGGGGCTACAACCTAAAGAGAAAACAATATTTAAGGCAAGCTTTAAAACGAAAAGAATCACACAAAGCATGCCCGATAATGGTGGAAGTGAGCTTAAGAGGAAACAGTCAAAACAAATGCTTGCTGTTATTCTTGTTCTCCACAAATACATTTTGCTTCTTTGTATATTTTTGTTTTAAGGCATCAAGTTTTAATTTATAAAATATTGAAATGAAATTTCGTACTGGGACATATTTTTTTACTTTAATAGGAATGCTAATTACATGTTCATAATTAATTTAAAGAGTGTTTTTTATCACCACACCAAGCAACGTATTTCGTAGTTTTTTTCTGAATCGGGGCCCCGCCGGTTTGCTTTTAAAAATTGATTGACTTCCGGGAAAGAAAAGGATATATTTTAATACCGTGGGGCACTTTTTATTTCTGGGTCCTCTCTTTGCACATTTGTGTGTGTGTGTGTGTGTGGTGTGTGTGTGTTGGTGTTGGTGTGTGTGTGGTTTTTGGAGGGGGAGGATGGGGAAAAAGGGGGGGGAGATGGCTTTGATGGGTACGACAGCAAAAGAATAAATTCTGACTTCTTCTCAAAAAGGGGAGAGAGAGAGAGAGAGGAGAGAGAGAGAGAGAGAAGAGAGACAGACAGACAGACAGACAGACAGAGAGACAAAAGACACAAGAGAGCAACAACAGACAACAGACATAAACAGACAGAAGCAGAGAAGAAGAGAGAGAGAAGGAGAGAGAGCGAAGAGAAGAGAGAAGAAAGAGAAAGAGAGGTGGGGGAGAAGAGAAAGCTCTAATTTGAAAAAGCTTGTGGGAAAAAAGAAGGGTTTGGGAAAGACTGCTTATTTCATTGCGAACTGTCATGAACATAGCCTAATGTTTTTGACTTTCCTTTTTTAACCCGGCTCTTCAAATCTCTCCCTCCTCTCTCTCTCTCACAAAACCCCAGAACCCCAACTATGTGCGCGGGCACGCATACATTAATCTATATCGGTTTTGTTTCTTAACAAGGCATCCCTTTTATTTCCCCAACGTTGGACCCCAAAAAATTTAATTTTGGATCATTTGTTGACGTTATTTTCAACACATTTTTTTGAATCGCATTTATATCTATTTTAAAAAATCTTTTCTTTGCTG
>JAMYXO010008409.1:0-10881 GCA_033310375.1 Conus canariensis
TTTAAAACACTTACCCAATATCACAAATGTCAAAGTCTTGTGACTGAAAGTGTCTGTCTTTGATAATCTGACAGATAATTTAGTAATTTCCTTGGCCCGTAGGATGGTGATGATTTATGCTTGTCATTACCACAGCATACCGAAAACTTCCATGAATTCATACACTCCACTTCCATTTTTTTTTTCAATACAGTGTCGTCAGACAGTTATGTTCATACATATCTTTGACGTCACTCCCCAAACCTTATTACCGAGCAAAAGAAAAAAAAAATGAATGTGACACAGAAATAGTCCAGGGAAGAACAATGCGGCGGATAGACAGACAGACAGACAAAGAACAACAGGTCACTACTGTTGTCCACGTGGCTCAAACCACCACATAATTCCAACCACCGAGTGGCGCAGACATGCTGCTGCCGTTGATGTCATGACCTGTTAACATTTGCAGAGGCCCGGAGGAAGGCTTGACCTTTCCCCAGTCCTTTCTAGACAAAAGGGAACGAGTGAAAGACGAGGAAGAACAGCAGGAGGACTCACCCCACGACTCCAAGAATTGTACTGTGAGGTCACCAACATTGGGGTACGTTTAATGAACACATAAACTAATGATAAAGCGGTCAAAACAGAAAGAAAAAAAAAACATACACTTCAAGGTAACAGTCTCTCAAGAGAGGAAACACTAAAGGAAAAAGATAACAAAAGAATGTCATCCAACAACCAGTACTTCTGGACTGGGGCTGGTAACATACGTTGCTCTCTCTCTGCTTCAGAGTGTAAGAAAATAAAATAGCAACGTCTTTGGTAACCGCGTAGCTTTCATTTTGTAATGTGTATTGTAACAATTGCCTTCTTGCATTTTGTATATATTTAAACGCATATTTATCTTTTGAATAGTGTAATACAATGCTAGACGTATTAGCACATGCACTTCATCTTCTTATTTATTGAAATGTAGGCAGTTTTGCGGAAAATCTCAATATCGTTAGTTTACTTGTAGTTCGTTTGTTCCAAAACGAAACTTAACGAAAGATGATCTAAATCTGGAAAATGTGATATCAAATAAATACACTTTTAGCGCTGCTACAAAGATTTGACAGACCAACATAATTCAGACCAAGAGGACGAATAACAATGGAAAGAAGGATGAAGACGTGGATAACAAACAAAAAGACCTGTATGACTGGGAGAAGCTTGCTCGTTGATTTTGCTTCCAGTTTCAACTTGGGTAAGGACTCGGGAAATATTTGTCCTTGATCTAAGCTGTTCGTGGACATTAAGATCAGACAGCCATGTTGAAAGTTCAGGAAACAATAGGTAAGTTTCAAGATACTGTGTATCTCTCATGAAGGTAGGCCTCTCTCACATGTGCCTATATGTCTTTTTATGGGTCAATGTTTTCTGCAGTTTCAAACTTGTGCATTGCTCCATTATCGATGATCAAGGCGTTGTGAGTGAGTGAGAATTAATTATGGTCGAATAAACATGGTCGAATAAACAGCATAGGTCCAAGTACAGCTCTTTTGGGAAAACCACGCAAAGAACAGGTAGTATAAAACTCAGATACAGTTACAGAGGCGACTTGCTCACTCTTTTTCAGTATGACTCAAAGAACACGACTGCCTTTCTTTGAACTCCAAATTATTGTTGCAGACAAGCTAATGTGGAGTAATGGTCTGTGATATCACATGTAGCATCCAGATCAATACACAATACTAGTTTGAATCACAAGCAGTTAGAGTATCAATACAAACTCGCAGTAGGTCCCTCGCTATATGGAGGTTTTGAGGATACGTCGAAGGAAATACATGTCAAAGACTGTTTACCGCTAGAAGAAAAATAACTTGTAACAGTACAATTTCTATATTACTGGAGAGGCTGGGTCGTGTAAAGCTTATTTCGTTGTTGTTAAGCAAACGTCTGACGCTTTCTGTTCCAGCGATTCAGGAATAGCGCCAGATATCAATGATATACAGGTTAGCTCACAAGTAAATGTTGCTGATGCAATCAGACAGAAGGGTTGCAGCTACTGTGTACAGTTCACCTGTACTTTCAGCATGGTCTGACGCACATTTTTTCGGACATGGGATAAGCTGAGAAGCCAGAAAAAAGATTGTGAACAGGGTATGCGCAAAAAGCATCGAAAAACTTGATCAGTGATGTCTCTAATGACATAACTTTGGTGCCAAAATAGTCACAAACTGCAGAGCAAAATAACTAGGGTAGAGAAATACACGGCTGGGGGAATGAATATTGCGTATGTCTGCCAATAACGTTTTCAGTTCATCGGGAAAGTTTCATGCTAGTAGACGCTACTAACAAGGAGCAGTAAAATCTGGTCCTTGCTTCTTGTTAGTTAAGAAACCTTATGTTTAATTGTGTACAATGTATAGGTATGCACCTTTTTGGTTGTCTGCTGTGCGTTTCTCTCCGATACGGTTTGTTCCCCAATTTGTAAAGGAATCATTTTTTTTACATAGGTAAGAAAGATGTTGGATACAAAACTAACACGCTGTCATTTTCATGCGTTAACAAAGCCATTTTCTTTTTATCTGTGCTGACATTTGTTCGGGTTCGGTGACATTGGTGCAATAGCTGTTAATGAAACAAATAATTAAAAAAAATTGGGGGGGGGGGGGGAGGGGGCAGAGAAAGTTAGTGGTGACCAGATTTTGTATGGATAATGCTGTCTCCTGGAAAGCAAGAGAATCCAGGATCTTTTGTTTGAGTCTCACAGGATTTTTATTGTGTTAAAACCCATTAGAGATGGAGGTAATTAGAAGCAACTTTTATTGTGGTTGAATGTGATATACACAAAAGCGATCGCTTTACGCAGTGTATCTAGAAGACAAGGTTTGTACCAACATTACATTAAAACGGCTTCACACACTGGCTCCCAGTTAAGTTTGCATGATCGTCAGCCCTCAACTTATATCAGCAGCAATTACATTTCCAAACGTGACGTCTCTCCAAATAACAACAAAAATAGCACTGATTAGCTACTTTAACCACAGCGTTTTCATGGACCACATCTGTGGTAGTTAGTACAGTAGACCACACACCCGAAACCAGCCAGTGCTGGCAATCTGCACGTGTAGTGTATGCAGACGTTGGCTCTGCCGTTAGCTACCCCCTATTCGTGCATCCAACGTCTATATTTTATCAATAGAATCAGTCAGTCAGTCAGTCATTCCCCTGACCGCTGGGGATCGTTGTGAGGATGTAATGAGGCAGCCGCCATTTCTCTCCAGGCTCTTCTGTTGGTAGCTGTCGTGAGGAGATCTGGCACGGTCATTTTGGTCCAGTCCTTTATATTTTCGGACCAGCTCTTTCTCTGCCGTCCTCGTCTGCGCTCTCCTTCAACGGTACCTTTAAGGGTGGTTTTGGAGAGGGTGTTGTGATGAATAACGTGGCCAAACCATGCCATCTTCCGTCGTTTGACGGTTGCCAGAAGTGATTCGTGGGGCCCTACTAGGTAAGTGACCAGGTTCCGCACATAATCATTGGTCTTGTGTTCTTTGTAGGAGATGCGGAGTAGTTTCCTCAGGCACCTGGTCTCAAACGCCTGGATTCTTCTTTCTGTTTCGGCCGTCAGTGTTGATAGAGTACAAAGATGTTTTGTCTTTTATTGATGGAGAGCAACATAAGACTCAGTCACAGGTTATCAAAAATATATGATTTTATAAAGTTTGGGCAAGGCTGGGTTTTTTTTGTTAGGTTAGGGCTGGTGTCGGCGCAGTATACACGCAAACGCGTACACACACACACACACACACACACACACACACACACACACACACACACACACCACACACACACACACACACACACACACACACACGCACGCACGCACGCACACACACACACACACACACACACACACACACACACACACACACACACACACAGAGATTTATATGCAGAGGCAGACGAACAGACAGTCCACACACAACGGCAGAGAGACGAGGCACTAACGTCTAGTACAACAAGACACATCGAAAACTCAGCCCTTCATTATCATCCCCCAGCCCTAACTCCCGAGTCTCCCGCCCCTGTCTGAACCACTCCTCTGTCTTCTCCACTCTTCAGTCCCTCTCTTTCTCTTCTCTATCACCCAGTCTCAAACAAACAATGGCTATCCACTCCAAGAACAATCAGTGACACTGAGGGACTCTCGAAAGACGGTGTGGCCGATTCTCTGTGACTCGTAATAAAGAAATGCGTATTGACTGTAGACTTCCTTCTAACTCTCGACTTTTTAGCGACAGGCTTACGAGCGCGCATCTTTGTGTACACACACACACACACACACACACACACACACACACACACACACACACACACACACACACCACACACTACACTCACACACACGCGCGCGCGCGCGCGCACGCACGCACAGAGTCGCAAGTACGCATGTATGCATGCAAGCACACACTGACAAACTCTCTCTCTCTCTCTCTCTCTCTCTCTCTCTCTTCTTCTTCTTCTTCTTCTTCTTCTTCTGTTCCGTCCGTACCGATCCAAGTTATAACAAAAGCAAAACACTTGTAAAAGGCAAACTCAGCAATGCCCGTCGCTGAAGGACAGAAGATAAGGACTGGAATAATGACTTCGCTAGCGACTGCCACGAAGTGCCAAAGTAGACGATCATCAGGGACTGATGTTAGAGGCTGACTGGAACAGTGCCGATACCTGTCTTACCCCTGGTGAAGAAAGTGTGAGGGAGGGATGGAGATGGAGAGAGAACTATAAAATAGGCATTCTGGCTCACCCACCTCCGCCAGCTCCAACCGGCTAAAGCCGGTTTCGCTGTTGCTCCGCCGGCTTACCCAGAATGCCTATTTTATAGTTCTCTTATAGTAAACACTTTACAAACATACATAATGTGTAGGATTATCTGTTTTTAACACTAATTTAGAAAACTTTTGAGACTTTAGTTTTTGCTTAATCCTTCGTTTTTCTTGATCAAATAACATCATTCATCAAATGTAAAATAAATTTTTGCAAAACTCTTCACATCTGGCCGCATTACTGATCACCTCTGGATCTCACTTGAGACCCTATGGCGCCCTAGGGCCCCAAGCCAGACCCAGAGGGTCACATATAACACGGCCAGATGTGAAGGGTTTTGGGAATATGCCTCCAACAGTAGTGTATACTTTTATACTTGTTTGCCTGCTTTCTATTTGTCTAATTTGGGCAATCCCCTCACCCCCATTTTAGTGGTCCTTCCCATAGCCGCACCAGGGCGACCATTTTAGGTTTACGGGCGTTTATAGCCGCGCCAGTGACCATATTCTGGGTTTACGGGCGTTTATAGCCGCGCCAGTGACCCAATACGAAAGTAGGAAGGATCACTTGAGGGCAGGGAAGAGGGCAAATTTAGACTTTTCAATGCCATGACAACCAAGTATTTAAAACTACTGCAGGCATATCCCCAATGTTGTTAACTTCAAGATTTATATATATACTGTACACAAACAAACGCTTTACAATTACATGGTGTCTACTTGTAAAGTTGTTTTTATTTGCCTAGAGTAAAGTTGTTTTTAAAGTTGTTAAAACAACACCAAAAGCTAAATAACAAAGTGCATCTTACCTTACTTTTTAGTCACTACTTTTTAATAAATATTTGTTTTAAATGCTTTTAGATTCAAATATAAAAATGCTGCTTTTAATACATAAAATTGGGAAAAGATTATTTTGAGGTGGGGAATTTAGCCGCCTAAATTTATACAATGACGTCTAACGCCTGTACTAAACGACGCTGGTGGGGAATTTAGCCGGCTAAATTTATACAATGCCGCGTGGCGGCCCGACGCCCTTATGTGTAACTTGACACGAACCCGGAAACAGTGCGGCGCTTCGACTCGGCTATTGTGCAGTTGAGTAAGCCGTGGCCAGACATGTCTGGCCTACATAAAGGCAGAAGAGGAGTTGTCTCCCCGGAAAAGAATGTAACAATTAATTGTGAAAAAAATCGTCATTAAGTCGTTCTAGGTTCTTATTCAAGTCGGCATCACGTTCTTATTCAAGTTCTTAACAAGTTTTTATTCAAGTTCTTAACAAGTCAACATCAAGTTCTTAACAAGTTCTTATTCAAGTACTTATTCAAGTTCTTAACAAGTCGTCATCAAGTCGTCATTAAGTTCTTATCAAGTCGTCATTAAGTTCTTATTAAGTTCTTATCAAGTTCTTATTTAAGTTTTATCAAGTCGTCATCAAGTCGTTATTAAGTTCTTATTCAAGTCACTTATAATTATTTATTAAGTTCTTGAAATATTATTCCATCTGAAATGGATCAAAATGATCTTTTGTTGTTGGCGGTTCTGGCATGCTTTTTTGTTTGGCTTCTGTATTTAGTGGTTGAGATTTTTTTGACTGCTTTGGTTTTTGCTGGCGTTGTTTATATGTTTTATAAACGTAATAACCACCCCCACCAACAGCAATGACGCCAAAAATGCTAACTCTTTTAATCCAAATAATCCATGTCGACTTTGGTGTTGTAGGTCTTGAATCAACTTGTGTATTTACAGCTGGCATTGAAACAACTGTTGGTGTTGGCGGTGTTATGTTTTCATTATGAGTTATATTCTGTGATTGCAACATTAATTTTTTTTTGTTTGTTCCACTCTGCTAATTTTTTTCCTGCTGCAACACGCCCAGGATGAGGAGGCTTTTTACTGGTCACTTTCTCCATCAATGTTTTCTGCTGATTTTCTGGCTCGGTCATTTTGAAGGGAAACAAAATCTATATGATTAAAAGTAATTAATCCCATGATTAATGGCGATAATAATGTTCCAAATCTGTAATATAGATCACATCCTAGAGACTCTAATGACTTTGTTAAAACTGGATCCTGCGTTAAATCATACATAAAATCTTGTTCAGAATCAATGGGAGCAAATCTACTAACTAGTTTAGTGTACAAACTAAGAACCGTTTGCCCAACACTTTTTACCATTCTTGACCCCAGTTGCGCTTCATACCTGTTGTGATACTTTACAATGTCTTGTGGCGACATTTGTTGAATCTGTTCTATGCTGAATTCATTTCCAAGGTACTGTTTTGTTTTTCCACATGCTGCCAAAGAATACAGCCTTTCCTTTTGGCGCATAATAGCTTGGTCATCAACTTGATCATTTGTAAGTTCAGGAAGTAAATCATCGCAGTTCATGTTTTATTAATGAATAAATATTATTTTATTTTTTAAAAATGAGCACCGAAAAAACTATTACTAACCTTGTATACCATTCTGCTGTTATTGGAGGCCTAAGTGTAGGATACACGATGCTTGGTAAAAACTTGTTAAAATAAAACCAGCAGATCTTGGCAAACTAGGCTTTGAAGACTCAGCAAAGCTGATTGCTGTTATTACAGCTTCATTTGCTACGAAAGATTTTCTAGTTAAGCAAGGAATAATTCCAGACAGTATCAATATGTAAAATTAAAAAAAATACATTTATAAAAATGGCTTCACTCGTAATGATGATTGGTGGCGCTGTGGTTAATGCGCTTGCTTTTAGCGGAAGTAATTACGCGTTTAGTAAACTACAAAATAACGATGAGAGAAAAAGACATAACAGAGCTATGGAGCAACTAGCTGCTGCACAAGACACCTATGAAAAGCAAAGAATGGAGCAGTTAGATTTTATTAACGACAGACTTAAACAACAGGGACATGCAGCTTACACATTTAAAGATGTTGACCAGGCAATAAAAGAATATTATTTAGTGACAGGCAAACAAGTTGAAACATTGCGTCCACCAAAATTTAGCGATTACTATCAACCATCAGAAAAACAAAAGATGCAAGAAATATTGTTTATTGCCTTTGGCATGACCGTTGTGTATTTTGTTGCACATAATATTGGCTGAATAAAAAATGAACAAAATCTATTATTCTCCAAAAGGATATTGGAAGGGAATAACAGCAATTAAAAAGCTTAGCCAAGCAGCGGGAGTCAGTGAACAAACAGCAAAAGAATGGTTATCTAAACAAGCGATTTGGCAAATTTATCTACCAGCGCCTAAACGAATACAAAGACCACACTTTGTCAACACAATACCGAACGACACCATCAAATGGATCTTCTATATTTACCCCATGATACGATTAGACGAAAAAGATTTAAGTACGCACTTACAGTCATTGACATAGCTTCAAGATACAAAGATGCTGAACCATTAACACAAAAGAGTGCTTCTGCTGTTGCTGTCGCTATACAACTGATATATCAACGAGGACCCTTAACTTATCCTCGCATGATTCAAGTCGATGATGGAAAAGAATTTAAAGGTCAAGTGAATCAATTATTGTTAAAACATAGAGTTACCATTAAAAGAGGCATTCCGGGTGTTCACAGATCACAGGGTTTGGTTGAAAACTTTAACAAACAGTTATCTGAAAGACTTTTCTCCTACCAGTATCACAGAGAGCTGATTGACAATTCTCGCAACACAGAATGGGTTAGAAGACTGCCCTCAGTTTTGCGCGCAATGAATAATGAAGAATTTAAAGGTTTAAAACCAGTACAAGCAATCAGAAAACAAACAATAAATGTTGTTGAAGGAGAGTCTTCATCAAGCAAACTATTACCATTTGGTTTGAAAGTAAGGTACCTTTATTCGCCGGGAGAAGCAGAAGGGGACACTCGCATCAGGGCAACAGATCCAGTTTGGAGTGTTGATCCATATGAGATAAAAAAAATTGTGAAAATGAATCCACCCGTGTATTATTTACGAGAAACTGACACAACAAAACGGCCGGCCCCTCAAAGATCTTTTGTGAAGGAAGAACTGCAGATAATCCCTCCAGACACAGTTCCAGTCGCTTAATTATTTTTTAATTTAAATTAAAATGGCGGCAAGAATGGGAAAGGAAGAATCCTTACGTAAAATGGCACTGGAAGCAAGAATGGTGAAGGAAGAGTCCTTAGAAATAATGCGAGAAATATTTGATTATAATCTTGCTATTAGACTAATATTTAAGAAGATTGATTATGCCATGCTAGACAAAACCTCAAATTTTGATTGGGAATATATTAAAAAAATTCGAGCGCATTTAGCAGTAATGAAAAATAATTTGGTTGAATTGGGTGATGATATACTTAAGCTTAACGAACTGTTTTAATCTACGCAAATACATTTGGGTTTAAAATGGAAGCTCAAAGGGAAATGGCAGAAATGACAAAGGAAAAGTCTTTAAAATTAATGCAAGATTTATTTGAGTATCAGTATATCATTAAAGAAGTATTTGAGAAGATTGACAATCCTTGGCAATCGCCAGACAATCGCTTTAAACCCCAAAGCTTTTATTTTGATTTATGGGTATGGGAACATGAATATTGCGAAATGACAAAAAAAATTAAAGCACATCTAGCATTAATAAATAATATTAATTTTGCTAAATTAGATGATGATATAATTGAACGTGCGATTGCTGAAAAATATAAGCCCATATGATTATACTATTCTCCAATGACCAATTGCATATGAAAACTCTGGATTAACAAATACTCTTTTTGTGTTTGTTCTATCTAATGACTTCTTTGTTACAACAGTTGTGTTGATCTCATGTAGATTAGATCGTAGTTTTACGTTGTCATGATGAAAAGTCTTATTGTCAAACAATGCTTTTTTATAGTTGTCATGGGATATGCTTGACTGCACAACACTGCGAGATATTCCCTTTGCTTTTTTAACAACTTTTTTTTGGCTTGAAAGACTGTACATTTTCGACCTCAAACCAACAAACTCCTTGATCACACCACCAGATAATTCATCCTTCATCTTACCTAAAACCTTCTTGTTAATATCTGAATGCAAAGGCGAATCTTTAGGGTAATCAGATGTGTCGTACCATCCCGCATGCCCTTTAGCTACTTCTAATTCCATGTCTTTATAGATATCTTCAGTAGGGATGTCGACTACAAAGGAATCTGTATCTGTGTAAAGTACTTTGGACTCAGGATACAAGGGCTTAAAGTAGTCGTAAAGAAATTCTAACATCAAAAGCTTCGACAGCTCTAAAACAGTAAACCCAATAAAAACGGGCTTATCCAATTTGACTTTCTTTTTTTTCATCATTATGCCAAAAAGCTGATCATGAAATCTTCTGAAGTCCTGATAATTAGGTTTTGAAGTCAACTTAATTGCAACGTTTTCTCTGGTGACCAATCTAACATCTTTACGCTTGTGCGGATTTTCCATAGTCTTTCCAAAACAGCTGTTGTTCATCAACTTGAAAAAGTCTTTTTCTGAAGCATCTGTGGATTTAGTTCTGAGATCAGTGTTCTTCATTATGTATGGTTTCATGAACTGTTCTTGATCAAAAGCAATTATACGATGAACAGCTGTCAACTTTAAACCATGTCTTAAATAAAATTGAAGAAGTCTGTAATGACAGACATAATTTTTTTGTCACGAAGATTAGGCACAAGTTTAGGTGGTTCTGTCATTGACACTTTTAGACTTTCTGCCGCTAATGGATAGTCATTATGGTAATCATGAAGTTCATGAGGATATTCTAAATCAACTTCTAGAATGAGACCTCTTTTACGATCAGCTTCTAGAGTAGGTAGCCATTTTAAAAACTTTTGAATGTCTTTGAGTCCTGTGTACATTTTAAAGTTGCGTAATGGAAGTGATTGCGCCATTGCCCATCCATACAGATTGTTTGCATCTAAATACATGAGATAGTTAGACCTTTTACTTGGATCATAGTTGTCCAAGTATTTGTTGTTTGCTTTACAGTAATGGTGCGACGCCATACTGATTCCCCCACGCAATCCGTTTTCAATCATCTGAAGCATTGGCAGGTCAGACAATAAATCAATTTGTACTCCAGTAAATTTTAAGAAAGCGTCCCAGCTCATCCA
>JAMYXO010008410.1:0-10880 GCA_033310375.1 Conus canariensis
TCAAGCTGATAACAGAAGTTTTGCTTTTTGGTTTTTATTTTATCAACTGAATTTAGCAGTGTTACCATACATCTAAATTTAATTTTACCGAAAACGCAAATACGTGTACAAGTGTGAAAAACACACAAAAAAACATTTAGTTTCAGTTATGCAAGGTACACTTTTTTTTACACGCCCTCTAAATGTTACTCATGCTTTCTGTGTGTTCATTAACTTAACAGCTGGGGGGTTTTCCTATTTCTAGCACGTGATTTTAGCATTTGTAGCAATTTCGTTTCTTGTTTTTTTGACGTTGGCCTTTGTGTGGTGCACGGTCCACATTTATAGAAATGGAAATTGAAAAGCTGAGTTTAAGGGTAACATGAAATATAACCATGGTATCACGAATCTTACCCAAAATTCATCAACAACCCCCAAAGAACTTATCATCACCGTCCACTCCGAATAACGAACCAACAAAATGCATCTATGCAGCCACCTTTCTTGTAACATGAACTGAGGAATAACACAAAATTGGGGGGTGTGGGGTTGAGTGTTACCCCGGTATTTTGGTGTTTCGCCAGAAGATGATACCTTGACCAGTTCCGATCATAAAAACATATAATGAAATTAATTGCCACAATCACTGTAAACCATGTGAATCTTTGCCGTGATGAAAAGTGATCAACTAAAGCCAGACGCCCACAGACCCGACTGGCCCCTGAAGGCCCCCAGGGGTTGACAGTCAGGGAAAAAATGGAACTGATGCCAACAGCACGCCAATGATCCACTTACTGTACAAACTACGTTTTATTTATACATTAAAATTGAACTTCGAAAAGATCATTAAAGAAACAATAGACAATAACGTGATTACAAACGGTGACCCCATATAATCATTGGTGAACACTAAAAGCTAAAAACAAAAAGGAAAAGAAAGCCAGCCAGTCTGCAACATTACGCTGTTAGTCCATGCTTTTTTCCATCTCCCATGTATTTTTCCAACGAAAAAAAGGAGTTCTGATAGCACAACAACGATACATGGCATCCCATACATATATCAGCAAACTGCAAATGGGAAAATAGCCATCATAAAAAATGTTTTCCAGGTCATTTTTTTTTCACAGTGGGAATAAACTAAAAAAGCAGGGCCACACATCCTGCCACAGCGGACACAGCAAATCAGCTGAAAAGAAACTTCTGTAACCCGTTCATTTTTGGCAGAAGTGATGTGCACGATGGAAGTGCAAAAGATAGGGGCAAAGCAGTTTTTCCTTCATCCAAGTGTTTAGGAAGTACATTTTTTGCAGCACATTTCTGGGAGTTCGATGAATAGATAAGTTTGTAATTTGTCTGAAACTTAAAACAAAGAATTTCCCAAAGGAAAATTTGCTAAGGATATTCCCCCTTAAATCCATTCTCGGATTTTTCAGGCATATTTTTTCAAAAGGTTGTTTCGGGTCAAAGCGTTTCACAAGCCCACAATATGAGGTTATTTACCCCTTCCATATAGGAAAGTAAATGGGATATATTATCAACATTATTTAAGAAAACTGACCCTGTGTTTTTTGAAACGTTTCAAACCAGTTAAGGGGAATAAAACAAATTACTTTGTGGTTTTTCCTGTTATGTTTGCTGAGGGGAATTGTTTTCTTTTGGTAAAAAAATCTTAATTTAGGTAGCTGAAGGAAAAAAAATCCAACGTGGAGGATTTTAATATTGTTCTGAGCAAGATGGAGATTCCTTCAGATTTAAAAGTGTAAACGTGTGAAAATATTGTTTAAAACCCAAACATTGAGATAAAATCAAGCAATAAGATTAATATTGGGCTTAAAAATCAGTTAGAGAACATAAAGAGCCTGTTGCATTAACGTATCTCACCAAGGAAAGTGGCCAAAAGGAACGGTTGTGGAACAAAAGGGAAAGGGCATGACCTTGACACCCGCATCCCTTCTGGGCAGCTCGTGCACAAACATCAGTTTTTATCATCACGCTTTTTGGGGCACTGACCCCCCTCCATCACACAATTGATTTCCATGCACACAAGATGCTGGAACCCGACCCTTGGTAGAAACCAGGGCAAACCCGTATGTCTCACACCCATACTCATCCTCTCCATAAATACAATCAAAGAATCTAAATTTCATCTATGTAGATAGGTAGACAGTTACAGCCCACTCAGGGGGAACATTGGTAATGAGCATGGGGGGGACAAAAACTCCTCAGTTTTCATCGAACGGTTGAGTTGAAGTAACCTGCCCCATCCTAGATTTCCACGTAAAACTGGTTGTGTAATGTTCTTTTCCCTTTTGACGGGGGGGATGGTAGCTGGCATTCAAACAGAACACCCAACTTCCCATCAAAAAATCGTCCGCCACAATCCGTGTATTGATTGCCAGTTTTTGACTGAACAACAACACTGACCGTTCCCAAGCACAGAAAACCAGCACATGCAAATTCACAGAATGACTCATCCGTTTCCATCTGGACAATCCTGTCTGAAGTCACACAGTAGAGTGTGAATGCACTGTTTGTCATGTCGTCATCACAAACCCAAAATGGAGTGTAGGTGAATGGGGCCTTCATCAAATGACATTTCGTCAAGTTGGCGTCAATAACGTTTCATCAATGTATAGGCTTTTGAATCCGATCTCTTTCATTACAGTAACTCTTGAATCACACGACAGAAACTGATGTGCAGCAACACGTGTAGGGGAAATTGCCAAATGCTGCCGTGTGTGCATACAGTACATTCCCGAGGAAACATGCTGAGCCAATACTATGGGTGAATAAAAGAACACCAATTTTGACTTTAATTGCTAGTTCGCAAAATTACCCCCAATAACATTTTAACAGGATACAGCGACTGCAAAATGGGAATCCCATAATCGTGGCATAGGCAAGCATGGAAACTCCTTGAAGGAACATACTGATGAGAAAACCCATTGAAAAAAAATATATGACCATGGGAAAAAGAAGTGGATTTCATGTTATAAATCAAAAAATTGGTGGTCAAACCATGGTACGGAATTTGCTATATGAAAACGGCACAGAATGCCAACCCGACCTTAGACCAATGGCTGGGCCCCTTTAAAACCCGATATGTTTTTTAGAGTTGCACGTCGGAAATCTAACTTTTTCCCTTTTTGGTTTTCACATCTGCTAGTTTTTCCCCACTTTTGGGGGCACTCGATGTAAGAAAACACAATGGGAATGTTTTCGATCGAATAGATCAAATTTTGAAACACTGTTTCGTGAATGCCACCAGCCCCTTGCAATCTTCACTACTGAAGGGACAGTCCCCCCCCCCCGTTTCATCCCCGTCCATCGTGACATTCTGGCGCTGTTACAGTGCAGGTGAGGTTTTTGAAATCAGAAATTACCACGGACACAGAACAGTTGAATAGACCACTGGGCAGCTTCACAGGGTTCTTTTTAATTTCGTAGGAAGGACAGAAAAAGGAACAGTATCATACCAGCATTATAACTATTTAAACAGGTAAACCCCAAATTTTGAAGCTTTGAAGTTTGATAATGGTAGGTGATAGAAAAACATAGAAAGGGATACTCGTTCATTTTCTTTTTTGAGAGCTGTGTTTGGGTCTAAGTAGTTCAGTTCTATGTAGGAAACACCATTACTGTTCTAAAAAGAGATTCGTTGAAAATGCATAATGGAAATGTCATACTTCTTCCCGAAGTCTTTGGTAAAAATTGGCAGTTTATTTTTTTTTATTTATACCCTATCACATATGGAGTGATCAAATATGTGGAATGATCCATTAAAAGGTTTTCGCTAATGACATCAAGGGTGTTTTATCGACTCAATATTAACTACAATTCAGAGGTTTTTCCCCCCAAAGTCCTACTATCCACATTTTTGTTTGAATTTGAGTCGATAAAACTGTCCCCATCCATGGGGCGTGGAAAAAAAAGCAAATCTTAAAAAAAACTCATTACCCTCGCCTCCTTGAAACGTTAACTTCAGTTTTCCCCAAGTCTAGAATCACAGTCATGGTGATTAGCGTTGTATTTCGGAACACGCTCACATACCCCACCCTGGGGGCAACTGCACAAGCAGTAAAACAGAAAAGGAGTTAAAACACGGCCGCACACCCCGTATATGCCACCCTGGGGGAACAGCAGACGGTAAATGATATTTTTTCCCCAGCTTGAATGCTTGGCCTGTTGGATTATTTAAATTTTCCGTTTCTGTTTTGACTCAGGAGAAAAATCCAAAACCTGGACAAATATCCCCCGATCCCTGTTGACCAGGAGTTATGTAAAGGTGTTCAGCCGTTACCGGGTTGTTTGAATGTAACGATAATGGTCGTATATAGACAAAAGAGATTAAAACCACCCTCAATTGCCAAGGGCATTGTGATGCAAGGAGGGGAACCCGTCAGGACGACACTAATGGCTTTTTGGTCAGGGTGTAGTGGAGGCAGACCTTTCCATCACCAAAAAATCCTTCAAAAAAAACCATGTGTTTGCTGAATTTTATACCCATTTTGGGCATTTGGTTTCTAATTTTCCCCCGAATACCATCTAACAAAACCAATTTAAAAGAATCAATGGACACAATAACCAAAAGGACATTAAATCCAAATCAATGAAATGGATTCTAAGTCTTCACCCAAAAAATCTTATAGTTAAAACTTAACAATCACACATCCACACAATGAGACAAAGTCCCAGCCCCAAAATGAAGGTTTTTAAAAAGGGGGGTGACTGCCATGCCCGGAAAAACTAAAAAAACAAAAAAAAACTACACAAACCCCAAACAAAAGAAAAAAGACCTATAGTTTTTTTCACCGAAAAAATTTAAATATATAAACAATTCACACACCCACAAATGTGAAAGACACTGAACTGGCTGATGTGAAGCTTTTCCAAGTGGAGTAACTGCAGGTGGGAAAGATAACCCCCAAAACAGAAATTACACAAACCCCAAAACAAAAAGATAAAAATATTTCAGTTTTTCAACCCGAAACTTTAAATACATTAAAAAAATTACACATCCACATTTGACTGGCTGATTGTGATGCTTAAAAATGGATTGGACTGCCCGGCGGGAAAAATGAAACAAAGGGCAACAACAGAATCACGGGCTGCCCCCAAAAGAAGAAAACAAATTTAAATTAGAATATAATAACAACACCACTTTTCGACTTTTGGGTTTTCTTCAGGCGGATATTATGAAAAATAAAAACCCAATTAGGACTAACCAGACAGTCAAATTTTGTCCTCTTTGGATGTGGGTGCAAAAATTCTGTCTAAAAGGTAAAAAATGAAAACCGTGGAATAAACTGGAAGGGGTAGGGGAAAGGAAGGAAAAAGAAGGCAACAGTTTAAAATTGACAGTAATACGAATTCCCTAATAATATAACAAAATATAAATAAAATATAAAACAACAATAAAATTGATAAAAACATTGGATATTAAACATAATTTAAGATAATATAAATAATAATAAAAATATAATAATATAATATAATAAATAATAATATAATAATAATAATCATAATAATTTCTTGTTAATTTATAGTAATAATACCATAATGATGATGATATAATGAATAATAATAATAATGAAAGGAAAATAATTAAAATAATAATAAAAATAATAATAAAATAATAAAAATAATATAATGATAAAAATGATAAAAAGTAATAAAAAAAAAATGATTTTACGAAAAGTGGTAATAACCAAAATAAAGAAGAAGAAGAAAAGAAAAGGAGGGGGGAGGAAAAGGAGGGGGGAAGAAGAAAGAAGAAAGAAGAAGAAGAAAAGAAGAAAAATTTGTAAGGAAAGGGGGAGGAGAGGAGGAGGAGAAGAAAAGAAGGACGAAAAGGAAAAAAGAAAGAAAGGAGAAGAAAAGAAGAAGAAGAAAAAGAAGAAGAAGAAGAAAAGAAAGAAGAAGAAAAAGAAAAAAATAGAAGAAAGAAGTAGCAGATGGGAAATGATGATTGAACAAGAAAAAAAGAAGAAAGAAAAAACAGAGGAAAGGAGGAGGAGGAGGTGGGAGGAGGAGGAGGAGAGGAGGGGGTGGTGGTGGAGGAAGGAAGAAAAGGAGAAGAAGAGGAAGAAGAAAAAAAAATGATGAGAATGACGAGAAACAAAACAACGACAAAACGACAAACAAAACAAATAATAATGATAATAAAATGATGGGTGAAAGAATAATGAAAAATAATAATAGTAAAATAAATAATTAATAATAATAATGAATAATAATGATAATGAAATGTCAATGATAACAAAAGAAAAATTAATGATTCTGAAAGGGAAAAAAGAAGAAGAAGAAGTAGAAAAAGACGAAAGACGAAAGAGAAGAACGCAAAACGACGACCGACGACGACGACAACGGACACGACCGATGACAAAAACAACGCGACGAGACGACCCACGACGAACGGACGACGACGACGACGGAACGAAAGTAAAAAGAAGAAGGGAAGAAGAAGAAGAAAAAAGAAAGAAGAAGAAGAGCTAAAAACAACAATAAACAATAATGAAATGATGATGTTTGATTTATAATAATTAATAAACGTAGCAGTAATATAAGATTGAATAAAAACAATTTCTGGGGGAAGAAGAAAGGAAGGAGAAGAAATGAGAAAAAAAATTACCTACAACATAAATAATGTTTGATAAAACTGTGACAGTAGTAGTTTTAAAAATGATTTAACAAAAAAACAACAACAACAACAACAAAAAACAACAACAACCAACAACAACAATAAATAAATAATGTAATAATATTAAACCCAAAGACAAAAAATTGTAAAAAAAAAAAAAAAAAAAAATACTACTATCAGGTACATCCCGCTACTTTTTCTAAATATACTTAACTAACTACCACTTACTAAAATACTATTTATAATAATAATAATTAAATATCAATAAGAATAATTACAAATAATGATCCCCATTATAATAATAATACAATACTAATAATGACAACAATAACAACAAAAAACAACAAAACAACAACAACTAAACAAGTATATAAGAATTGAAAAAGGATTAATCAAACAAAATCTAAGAAATATTCAATGGTTGTGATTGTAAAAAATTCCAGTGATGAAAATAATGAAGTGATAACAATGAAATAGATAAAAAAAAAAAAAAAAAAAAAAAAATCTCTGATGCCGAGGACATTTTTTTTGGGAAACTTTCCTTGCATGGTTGTGCATGTAAATAAGTATACTCAAGCCCCAGCCACCAAATAGCTTGGACATTTTTTTTTCCCCATCTTTACCAAAATCAAAAAAATTGTCTGCCAAACTGGGCCCTTCAAATAAATTTCCAGTGATGACCAACTGTGGCATTTAAATTTACAGAAAGGACATGTAATCCAGAATAAAATCCAGAAACCCCTTATGGAAAAAAATCAGAAAGCCTTTGAGTCTGTGAACAATGACAAATATATTGCCATTAAACCAGAAAACAAGGGCGGCGCAGATTTTGATCTGGGACAAACAGCTGTTACGTACACAAGTACACACACCACCACACACAACCACACAACACACACACACACCACAACACAACACCACCAAAAAACCCCCACCCCCCACCACCACCACCACCATAATTTGAAATTTTTTGCAAAACATCATAAGAACTGAAAGGGATGAACGGGGGAAAAAGAAGGGGAGGAGAAGAGAGAGAGGAGAGGAGAGAAGAGAGGGGGAGAGGAGAGAGAGAAAGAAGAGGAGAGGTAAAAAAGAGAAAAGTTCGCAGCATTTGAATAGAGAATACCCAAAGTATGCAGTTTTTTTTTATAAAGGAGCTTTTTTTAAAATCCACTTGAGTATCCTTCCCTTTTTTTTCTGCTTTTTAAAAAGTGGGGGCTTTAAATTTTTTAATCATGGCTGGATTTTTGGGGGCCCTTTCTCATTGATATGAAAAAATCATTTAAGTTTTTTTTAACAACCCCACAAAAACACACCCCCCCACACAACCCCCAAAACACAACACACACAACACACCGCCGCAATAACACAAAAAGCACCGCAAGACACCAAAAAAAAATACATATCCCAACGCAAAAAAAACCACCCAAAAACAAAAAAAAAAACCACACACACCACACCACCCACCACCACACACCACCCACACCACACACACCAATATATATTTTTATAAAAGAGAGAAGAAAAGGAGGATTACACTTAAAGCGCCAAAACCCCACCAACAAAAATTTCAACCCTACCCAAAAAACACCACCCAAACACCAACACAACCCCCACACACACACCCCCCAAACCACCCCCACCAACACAACCCCCACACAATACACCCCACCCCACACACCAAAACACACACACACACACACACACACCAACACAAAAAACCACACAAAACACATTCACGTAAATTGGGGAATGTTCCATCCCCCTACCCTAAATACCTTCGCAAGTCAGTTTAATTTTTTTTTTAAAGCTATTAAAATTGATTTACTACAACTTTCTATTTCAAAAAACTCTACTACCTCTATTCGACAAATACTTTTTAAACTTTTAGCCGCTGTTGCTGCTGTGAAAGACTTCCACTATTACTACTAAAACTTTACTATCCCAGTACTACTACACTATACACTACTACTATTGCCACCGCTGTTGCTGCTGCTTTCCTCATCCGTTTCCCACGTTTTTCCCAAAAAAACAAAAAACACACCCCCAGCTTTTTAACAGTAAAGGGAATTTCATTTTTTTTCCTGCAGAGACCTTTGCTGGAAAAAAAAACCAAGGAAATCAACAGTGAGCAATATTGAAACCCGTCCCCCATTCAGACCATCAAAAAAAAAAAACTATAAATTTCTCATGAAAGTCTTTTTACTGAATACTTTTAAAAAAAGTTCAGTTCAGTTTGTTTCGATGTTTTTTTCTGAATAAAGTAAATGTCCGAGTTAAAAAACAAAATTTTTTGGGCAAGGTACAAAACCCCTGATGAGTAAAAAAGTAGCGTGAATACACAACATGTTTTCAAAAAACCCCAAAAACAACAACAACCACAAAACACCCCCCACAACACAACCCCCCACCCAACATATAACAAACCCCACACACAACACCACACCAACCCCCCCAAAAAACCCCCACAAACCACACAAAACCATTTTCATTTTAAATCCCAGCCCCCCCCCGACTGCACAATGTTTCCCCCAAAATTAAACCACCCTTACAAACCCACCCACAACCACACAAACCACCAACAAACCCCAACCCCACCCCAAAACCCAAAACCCACCAAAAACACAGACCCAACACCAACAAAAAATTTCACGGGATGCACGCAACGGGGTGCCACGCAACCCAAACACGCAGAAGTATAAATTTGGGGATGTAAATTACAAAACCCCCACACAACCCCACAAAACCCCCAAAAACCCCCCAAACCCCCCCCCAAAAAAACAACCCCACCAAAAAAAACCCAAAAACCCCCCGCGGCCGCGGCCGCCCCCCCCCAAACCAACACACACCAAACCCCCCAAACCCCCCCAAAAAACCACCCCCCCCACAAACCCCCAAAACACCCAAACACAACAGGGTTTGCCCCCGCACCGTTCCCCTTCGCACCAGCAACGCCCAAAAACGTTTTCCCCCACCACATAAGCCAAAAATTTGCTTCCGTTTTTTTTACCGTTACATTTTAGAGAGAGAAAAATGGGGGAAAAACCCAAAGGGGGCAATGAAAAATGGGGCAAAATGTTTTTTTCCAAGCCCCCGGGCCCCCTGCCCCATGTTTCCCCCGGGGGGGGGGTAACAAAGGGAAAAATTAATGCCGGTTAAAATAAATTGAAAAAAAAAAATAAAAAAACCCCATTTAATAACCGCAAGGGGCGAAATACCCAAGATTTTTCGGGGGTTTTTAAAAAAGCATCAGTTTTTAATACCCGCCATCCTGCACATAAATTTTTGTGTCCCAAACATCAGTAACAAAAAATGAAAAAGAAAAAAGGGTTTACCTTGTAATATTTTACCCCGGGGGAAAATTTTAATTTTTTTTTTTTCCCCCAACATTTTTTAGAAATTTTGGGACAGAAAAGCAAAATAAAAGGGTTCCCCTTTCCCGGGACACCTCCGCCCAAAAAGGGGAAAATTAAATTTTTGGGGAGACATTTTTAAAAATATTGGTTACCGAGCGTTTCGTAAAACTAAACAAACCTTTAATCTAAAAAAACGATTTTTAAGGGTCTTCCCCTTTTAGTTTCCCAAAACCCTGTTTTTGGGGCGAAAAAAGTAATTGGATGTACCAAAAAGATAGTTGGGAAAATTCAAAAAAATGTTTTAAAAAACTTTTTTTTCTCCAAAAAAATGAAAACCCCCCCCCCATCCTTTTAAAAGAACAAAACAAAAAAAATTTTCCCCTTTGCTTTAATTCTTTTGAAAAAAAGATGAAAAAATTTTGAAAAAAACCCTGGGGGTTTTCCCCCTACATGTTTCCCCCTTTTCCATTTTTTAAAATTTTTGGGATAAAGTAAAAAAACCCAAACGGCAGAAAAACCCCAATTTTGTTCTGATTTTTTTATAGGGTGGAAAAGTAAACAAATTTTTTTTTAAAGATTTTTAAAAGGGGGGCAGACGCTTTAAACCAAAAACAAATTTTTCCCCCCTTTAAAAAAGTTTAAAAACCAAAATATTTTAAAAACCAAATCTGATAAAAATTAAAAAAACTTAAAAAAAAATATCCCACATTTCCACCCCAAAAAACCCGGGGGGACATTAGGGGGTCCCCCAACGTTTAAAAAAAAATTTTAAACAAAATTTTTTTTTTCCAAAAGCCCAAAAAAAGGGATTGAATTTTTTTTTTTTCCAATCAAAAACTGATTTTCAAACAAAACCCCCCCCCCAAAAAATTTTAGAGCCGTAAGTTTTTGCATTTTGGTTTGGG
>JAMYXO010008411.1:0-2500 GCA_033310375.1 Conus canariensis
AAAGTAGGTCTGCAAAAACCGCGTTATATCCAAAGGTCGGGACTACAATTCTGACTTCATCGGAACGAGCCAAACAAGGTGCACGATATCATGCTACAAGATGACTGATCATAGAATAATGCCAATGGAGGAGTCACTACTAATCTGTTCTTTAGTGCGTACTACTATTTTTTTCTTTTTCTTTTTTTCTTTTTTGTTGTTGTTGAAGAGACAGTTTTAAAGTCTGTCTTGTTCAAGAGGCATTGAACTTATTGTTCATGAATAACGTGTAAATGTTTATTTTAAAGTTAGAGGTGAGCTTTGTCGTAACGTTTGTTTGTAACGGCTAACCTGTGAGTGTGTGTGTGTGTGTGTGTGTGTGTGTGTGCATGTGACTGTGGGAGGTGAAGGGTACGTTTTATGAAAGATCGCCCCTACTTGCCGAGGCGTGAAATTGACAGCCTGGCTATTTTTAGTTCGTCCAACCAGCTGGCGGCTGAGTGGGGGTGAAATGGACGTGACAGCTTGTCAAAGGATCCGCGTGAAAGGCAAAGAGGGACAGGCTCTCTTGGTACCCGCTGTTCAGTGTCAGTGGTCAAAGAACTGGACACATCAAGGACACATTAGGTCCGACACCTCTCCACTCCACGCTCCTCTCGGGACCAAGGTCTTTGACAGGCAGTATGAGTGTGGACAAAAGAAACAGGAGAGCAGAGATTGGGGGGAAAAAAGATAAGAGAGAGAGAGAGAGAGAGAGAGAGAGAGAGAGAGGGAGAGAGAGAGAAAGACAGAGAGAGGGAGAGAGAGGGGTGGTGGTGGTGAGTGGGTTGGGGACGGCAGGATTTCTTCTTCTGGCTTTTCTTCTTCTTCATCTCCTTCTTCATCTTCTTCTTCTTCTTCTTCTTCTTCTTCTTCTCTCTCTCTCTCTCTCTCTCTCTCTCTCTCTCTCTCTCTCTCTCTGTCTCTGTCTCGCTCTGTTCATGACTCTGTCTCTCTCTCCCGTGCTCTCTCCTTCTCTCTCTGCCTCTCCCCTTCTCTCTCTCTCATTCTCTCTCTCTTGCTCTCGCTCTCTCTCTCTCCCCACCTGAGATAACGTGTCATTCTTTTAGTTTGTTCCATTTCACAAGTAGGTATACAATGACGGAAATGCCTATCTGTAACAAAAGTGAAAGTAAACAGAGAGGAGGGATGGGTAACAGGCGATTGGGGAGATGCTGATACTGAAAACAGAGAAACGATGTGGGATGGGAGCAGGGGGCGAAAGAAGGGGGAGGAGGCGGTGGGAGGGGGGGGGGGGAGGGGGGGGGCCAGAAGCCTGGCTCCAGTCGAAAGAAAAGGATTTACTTTGGAAACACGAGACTCTAGTTTGCCAGCCTCGGTCTGCTATTTCCCATCCCGGCTCTGCTCTTCTGTGCGGCGTCTCCGTCAGTGTGTATCCAGTGCATCTGATCTTGATCAGGGATCAACAGGAATGGTGGCTGACAGTTCAGATTTTTAACAATTCATGGCTGCCAAAGGGTCAACTAATATCAACAGCTGATCACAAAACAATTACTTGAAGGGGGAGGGACGGGAAGGGTGGGGGGGGATTGGGATGGAACTGGAATCGGTGGTAAGAATTGTGTATGTCGGGGGGGGGGGGGGGGGCGGAAGAGAGAGAGAGAAGAGAGTTAGAGAGTGAGAGAGAGAGAGAGAGAGAGTAGAGCAAACACTTTTCTTCAGCATGTTGGTTTGCAAGTTGGAGATGTGGATTTAACATTTCATCCCTCTTCTCTACGTTTCTTCAGCTATTTATTCGTTGTGGTTCAGTGTTGGGGCATCTTGTATTTAAGTCAAATGACGTCAGGGCCTCAGGTCAGCACGTACACTATCGGAAACCAGGAGTCTGCCAGCTACGGCATTTATCTCCGCATAACTCCCTGTCCAAGACATTCCACAGGGTACAGTGGAGGGTAGACGTGTGTTTTGCCATGACTCCTCGTCCAAGACTATTCTACAGGGTACAATAGAGGGTGGACATGTATCTCCCTATGACTCCCTGTCTAAGACATTCTACAGGGTACAATGGAGAGTAGACATGTACCTCCCCATGACTCCTTGTCCAAAACCGTTCTACAGGGTACAGTGAAGGGTGTACATGTATCCTCCTATAACTTCCTGTCCACGACATTCTACAGGGTACAGTGGAGGGTGGACATATATCTCGCCATGTGGCCTCTCCTGTTCAAGACCATTCTACAGGATACAGTGGAGGGTGGACATATATCTTGCTTTGTGACTCACTGCCCAAGATCATTTCTACAGGGTACAGTGGAGGGTGGGACATGTATCTCATCATAACTTTCTATCCAAGACCATTCCGCAGGACCGAGAACAACAACAGCAACAACAACAGTAATAATAATAATGATGATAATAATAATATAAGATAATAATGATGATGATGATGATAATAATAACAATGATAATAATAATAATAATAACAATAATAAAAACAATAATAGTGATGATGATGATAAGA
>JAMYXO010008411.1:7500-10879 GCA_033310375.1 Conus canariensis
ACAAAAAAGCACGAGTTAGTGCACGTAACACGGCACATAAATAAACGCTTATGCTCACTCATCATTTCTTCGGACCCCGACCCTCTCTAAGTAAAGGACTCTTTCACCCCAAAGTAAAAACAGAGAGAAAAAAAAAATAAACACCTGTGTACAAGGTCCGTGATGGTCCAATACGTGAAACAGTTTTGCCCCGTCCTAAAACCAAAACGGGTTTTGGGATTTTTTTGTATGGTTTTTCATCAAGCTTTTTAAAAATGGGAAAGTAAACCTTGATAAAGAGAAAAACCTTGGTACCGCAAAAAACTTTTGGTGGTATTCCAAAAAAAAGTAAACAGGGGGGAAGGGGGGAAATATCCAAATCACTGTCTTCACCATTTTTTTTCCGTCTAGTTTGAAAAGGAAAAAAGCCATTCTTTTCCTAAACAAACACGGTTTTTCCACTTAACTAAAATAACCACCCCCAAAAACCAGTCATCACCAACCCCCAGAAACGTACGGTTTTTAGTTTTTTCCCAAAAAAAATGAGTGCAACGGTATTATTTTGTCCTCAAACAAACACAGTTACCCACTTAAAACTAACTAACCAACCTATAAACCTCATCACCACCCCCAAAAAAAGCGGTTGGGTTTTTCAATAAAAGAGTGCAAAGACTATTCTTTTGTCACAATACAAAAAATTTTCCCAGTAAACTAACGAACCCCAAAAAAACCAGTCCCTTTTTACCCAAAACCCCAGAAAATGCGGTTTTAGTGCAGTAAAATTTGATTGCCTCCCTGGAAAAAACGCGTTCCCGGGGGGAAAAAACAAAAAAAACGGCATTTCACCTGTTCTTTCCTTCCGTGCACTTACAAAAACCCCCCCCACTTGGGAACAGACAAACGGGAAACTCGCGGTTCCGCCCTCCCACTGTAGGAAAGCTCGGCCATCTTTTTGCAAGGGCTGTTTTTGTAAAGGGGGGCAACAGCTGTGGTAATTTTTAGGGGAAAATTTTAAAGGGGGGGAGAGAAAGGGGGGGGGAAGGGGGGGGGGGGGGGGGGGGGGGGGGGGGGGGAAGGGTGATAAAAAAACCGCCCCTTTTTTTTCTGAAAACTCTTTAAACCCGGGAAAAAAGAAAAAAATTGATTTGCGTAAAGGAGGGGACGGGAACAGACGGGACCAACAAAACAGGGAGCGAGGAGACGGGGAAAAGGGGGATATAAAAAATTTGGTGCCCGGGGAAAAAAGGGAATAAAGGGGAAGAGGGGGGGGAATTCCCCCAATACAGAATAAAACCTCCGAGTCTGGCGCCCAGTAATGGAGGGGGGGAAGAGAGAAAAAAACGAGCGAAAAACGTGAATTGTTCGGGCATAAAGCACCTGTTTTATTTAAAAATTGAAACTCTCAAAGTTAGTTTTTCTGCCAGAAACCCTGTTCCCCTTCCCAAACCCTTTTTTTTGGTTTGTTTTTTTTTTAAAAAAACCATGTTTTTTCCATCATCCCTTTTTTTTTCCCAACTTCTTTTTTAAAAAATTTGTGTGTTGCTTTCATAAAAAAAAGAAAAACCCACCCCCCCATTCCCCCCCTCCCCCCTTTTCCCCCCTTTTACTTCCCCCTTTCCCCCTCTCTCTCTCCCCCCCCCCTCTCCCCCCCTCTCTTTCTCCCCTCCCCCCGTGAAAATCGTAAAAATGGGCCTTTTCTTTTTTTGGGGCCCCTTTTTTTCGGGAGCGCGTGAATTTTAAATAAAAGGAAAAGAGAAAAAAAAAACGGGACAGAAAGCGTCCTTTTTTAAAAACTTGCGATTCAATGAATGCCTTAAACAATTTTCATACCAAACCAACCCCCGGGGTTTAAATTCAAAAATGCGGGGGTTTTCAGTTTTTTTAAACAGCCCGGCCATGGATTTTTCCTTCAGAAAATTTTTGAAACAGTCTGGGCCAAAGGGAAAAACCAAATCTCTCGGGAAATTGAAACAGCCCTGGCCAAAAAAAACCATTCTCTCAGTACTTTGAAAAAAGTGGGGGCCCCAAACCATTTAAAAAAAAAATTTTAAAAGGAGTTTTTTGCCCAATGGTGACAAAAAACCTTTTTTTTTTTTTAAAAAACTATGAAAACGAAGATTTCCGATAAAAAGGGGGTTTAAAACAGGGTATTGCTTTCGTCTTTTTCTTTCCCCTTTTTTTTAAAAGGTTTTATTTTAAAAAATTCCCCCCTTTGGGAAATTACTTTTTTTTTTTTTTTACTGGTTTTTTGGGGAATCGTTTTAAAAAAAACGGAACCGGGTTTTTAAACCCTTGGTAATCTTGAAAATTTTCATGTCAGCTTGAAATTTCCCTTTTTCAACCCATCGGGTACTTTGTTTTGTTAGAAAACCCCACATTTTTTATGCAAAAGAAAATTTTTTTAAAAAAAACCCGTAAAAAAACGAATATGTAGAGCAAAAAAATTTAAAAAAAATAAAGCATTTTGTTATTGTAACGTCTATAAAAATATTTCACAGTATGAAATTTCATATCTTTTTTTTAAAAAAAAAAAAATTTTTGGGGTTTCAAAAAACATCAGGGAAAATTTTTCTCCAAAACCCCAAATGTTTTTTTCTTTTTTTCTATGGGCCCAAAACCCATTGGTTTCATTACGACGATAAATTTGGGTTTTAAATTAAAAAAAAAAAGAAAGATAAACAGAAAGCGTGACAGGTTGAAAAAAATTTTTCGTGCCAAAAAAAAAAAAATGATGGGGAAGTTTTGTAAACCCCAAAGCCCCCAAAAAAAAAAGCAAAAAAATAAGAAAGAAAAACAAAATAGAAAAATTCAAAGATAGAAAGAAAGTGAGGGAAAAAAAGAAAGAAACAGAAAAAAGAGGAAAGAAAAGAAAGAATCATCCACGCTTAAAAAGCAGACACGGGGGGCAACAAGCGTCCAGGGGTCGGTGGGGAAATGGAAGTTCCCAGAAACGACCGGGAGGGAGTTGTTTTGGGGCAGCTGGGGTTACTGCAAAAAAGAAAAAAAAATTAAAAACCCCCGCCTCTTTGCAAAAGGGGAGAGAAGAGGAGCGGAAAAGGGGAGAGAGAGAGAGAGAGAGGGAGAGAGAAAAGGGGAGAAGAGAGAGAGAAAAGAGAGAGACAGACAGACAGACAGACGACAGACCCGACAGACAGAACGACAGACAGCAGAAAAAGACGGGGGGCCCGGGGAGACAACCAAAAAGCGTTTGGGGTTGTTTTGATTTAAAGGGCGGGAAGGGGAAACCCCCAGACAGACCCCGAAGGGAGACAGACTTTCCCCCGCAGAACAGAGACACAGGGGAGAAAAACCCCGACAGAGCTATTTGAATTTTTTTTAAAATTTTTTAAAATTCCCTGTTTTTATGTTATGGGCTAAAGGTATCAAAAGAAACAGGACA
>JAMYXO010000839.1:0-37128 GCA_033310375.1 Conus canariensis
TTCTTGAATATCGAGTGCGACCCCTTGTTGCCAAATTTGCTCCAGAGGCCAACAGACTAAGTCGCACTATTTCATGTTATTTTATTTTACTCTTTAACATAGGTGCTGGTGACCAGTACTCGTTTTTGAGTGAACCAGTGTTTTAGGAAGAAGAAGAAGAACCCGTTTAGTTTTTGAAGGGTATGTTGTTATAGAGAACCCTGGCGAACCCAAGCAAATCCAGGCGAACCTGACTTAAAATATATTAACTTTTCTCGCAAAATAAGTTCATTTGTTAAAACTGAGGTTTTAAAGTTGATTTGTTTGCTAATTTTTTTTTATTGATACTTGCAACAACAACAAAAAAAAATGAAACACATGCTTGGGTCGGGGGTGTTTTTCTAGGTTGGGTCAGGTTACCAGAACCCAAGAAGTTTCATTATAGGCCGTACCCTCCAAACTTACTCATGTAAAATTTACACCAAAAGAAACTATACATGTAAATTGTAAGGTTTTTTTTATTGAGTTAAAACAATAATGAAATAATATTTAGAGTAATTAATATCAATACATTCTTTAAGTAAGAAATAAAGTAAAAAATATATGTAGGCCTAATACTATTCTATACATATATATATATATATATATATATATATATATATATATATATATATATACTTGTAGCAGTGTTCATAAATAACATTGAAAGTAAATTGGTGAAATAAGATACAATTGTGTAAATATTCTATATGCACACATATATGAAGATAATAACAAGTCAGGTCATTTAAGACGGAACGGATGGTAACTTCTTCTGCATTTAGGGATGTAAGTGGTCCTCTCTGCACGTTTGCGTTTTTTCTGGTGTGGCTTCTTCCCTCCATGTCTTGGTGTTATGGCAACATGTCCATCTTTTGTTCTTGTGACCCGTGCATCAACTTCTTTTTTGGTCTGCTTGTAGCGCCAAAAATGTCTCTCTCGTCTTTCATCTGACATACTACACCTACTGTTCTCCATCGAAAAGGCCTGGTACTCTTTCTCCTTTACATAGTCCCCTAAACCAAGCAGGCTTCTCCTGATTTCCTTATGAAGTCCCTCTACTAGCTCCAGTATCTTTTCTACTAAGTCGGCCAACTTCTGGCATTTCCACTGAACTGCTTATTTTAAAACATGATAATAACTTTCTATATATAGAATATTTACACAATTGTATCTTACTTCACCAATTTACTTTCAATATTATTTATGAACACTGCTTTGTATGTATGTGTATATATATATATATATATATATATATAGTGTTAGGCCTACATATATTTTTTACTTTATTTCTTACTTGAAGAATGTGTTGATATTACTCTAAATATTATTTCATTATTGTTTTAACTCAATAAAAAAAAACCTTACAATTTACATACATGTATAGTTTCTTTTGGTGTAAATTTTACATGAGTAAGTTTGGAGGGTACAGCCTATAATGAAACTTCTTGGGTTCTGGTAACCTGACCCAACCTAGAAAAACACCCCCGACCCTAGCATGTGTTTCATTTTTTTTTTTTTTTTTGCAAGTATCAATAAAAAAAATTAGCAAACAAATCAACTTTAAAACCTCAGTTTTAACAAATGAACTTATTTTGCGAGAAAAGTTAATATATTTTAAGTCAGGTTCGCCTGGATTTGCTTGGGTTCGCCTGGGTTCGCCAGGGTTCTCTATAACAACATACCCGTTTTTGAATTGCCACCCTTTCAGGTATCAGGTATCAGGTAGGGGCCCTAAGCCTCACGGCTTATTATGGGCTCCCTCACTTGCTTCCAGTCGTTGGCAAATGTGGTCTATTTTGTGCACCAATGTGTGCTTGAAAAAAATTTGTCTATTTTGCCTTTGAAATCATCCAAGCTGGTACTCAGGACTATATCATCACTAAGCCTATTCCAGTCTTGAAAGATTCTTCTAGAGAAATGATACTTTCTACAATCTTTTATTCCATTTAATTTTTTTAACTTAAAGGTGTGTCCACGTGTTCTGTTACCTTTATTAAAGGTCACTAATTCGTTTATGTCAATATTGTCCTTTCCCTTGATAAGTCTGTACATCTGAATCAGGTCCCCTCTTCTTCGTCGTAGCTTAGTGAAAACAAATTCAAGTGTTTCAGTCTGTCTTCATATAATGTTAAGTCCTTTATGTATGACACTAGTCTTGTCGCTCTTCTCTGTATTGCCTCTAGGGTTGTTATATGTTTCTTTAACCATGGTGCCCAGATTATTTGTGCATATTCCAGTATTTGTCTGACCAATGTTGCATATAATGTTCTAAACATATCCTCATCCATATGAAAAAAGATATTATTAGTCCAATCATCATGTTTGCTTTTTGGGCAATGTTTTGTATATGGGTATCAAACTTTAAGTCCGAATTGAATTTCCGCTAGCAGAAGACGTTTTCCTAGATGTTTTCATTGCCAAATCATGAATGGGGATAAAAAGTACTCACCTTTTCGTAAGTATTTCCAGTGTAAATGTGGAGAAGTGAAGATACAATTTTTTTCAGCCATTATTGCAAGAGAAATCACTCTTAAACAAACGAATGACGTCAAACGCTCTTCAATCATAAAGATCAGATTGCAGATCCAAAATAGAATATGTTTCCATGGAAGATAGGTAAATATAAGTTGTATCGAATTCGAAACAAGCAAACATTTAAGTCGTTTTTTAGTTTGAACATAAATCATACACCAATAACGAAAACATCAACGAAAAAGAGAAATCAATTATTTGGGAATATAAATTGTTACAGTTGCTAAGGTTGAGTTGCTACGATGATTTGCTTGTTTACATTTTGTTCTAGGAACGAAGGCAAGCAAATCATCGGAAACTTGATTAAGTTTCGTTTAATAGTTGTTGGTTAGGATTAGATTATTATACTGAGTTTATCGATAGTTTGTTATAGTATTATTTTTGCTTCGATATCATGTTGGTAGGATGATGTTGTAGAGTTGGTCGTTAGATTTGTTTCAAGTTCAAGTTCAAAATAGGGGCGATGAAATATTTTCATCATAGCCTTTCAGCTTTGTATGCCCCTTCATTGTCGTATATTGTTTTTGGTCAGGTCTTAAGCGAGCCCAGTTTTGTTTGTTTGTTTGTTTGTTTGTTTGTTTGTTTTTTGAGGGCATTTATTGTTATTTTTTCAATCTTAACCATCAAAAACGTACCTAATATCTGTAAATGTGTGATGTTTATCGATAAGATTTTAAAATGAATTAATATTTGGTGCACGCTTTATATCAGGTGTTAGTTTATTCCAAATGGGTGCTACTCTCTGACTGAATGAATATTTCCTTAAGTTAGTATTGGCATGCTGGATTTGTATTTTATCACAACTGTTACGTGTTATATTGGTTAGTGCAAGCTGAAAAAAACATGACTGGTCAATATCATCAAGGTTATTGAAAATCTTATAAGTTTGGATTAAATACCCTCGTATTCTTCTTGCTTTGAGGGATGGTAATTTTAGGAATCTCAGTCTTTCTTCGTATGTATAATTGTTTATGTTATGTATTAACTTTGTAGCCCTCCTCTGCACTTTCTCAATTTCTATTGACTGCCTTTTTAATCTCGGATACCATATTACATTTCCGTATTCGAGGAACGGTCTTACCATTGCTTTATATAATCTAAGGAAAGTATTTTTATCAAGGTATGTAAAAGTTCTTTTTATAATGCCTATCATCCGAGTAGCTTTGTTTACAACATGTGTAATGTGCCTGTCAAACATTAAGCCTGTATGAAAAGTTACTCCCAAATCCTTTTCTTCTTCACATGAGGTTATGGTAACATCTTGAGTTCCAATTTTCATATTGTAATCTAGTTTAGGGTTTTTATTACCAATGTGTAATACTTTGCATTTAGTGGCATTAAAATATAAGTTCCATGTATTGGACCAATCAATGAGTCAATCAATATCGTTTTGCATTTTATGGTGTTCAGATGGTAAAATATATAATTTAGTATCATCTGCAAAGATCTTGCACGTGCTTTTTAACCCATTTGGCAAGTCATTAATAAATATTGTAAACAATACTGGCCTGAGGATGCTACCTTGTGGGATTCCACTAATGACATCAGCCTTACTGAAAACAGATGATCCAACTTTAGCGTACTGTATTCTATTTCTTAAGAATCTTCAATCCAGACGAATATTTTCCCTAATATCCCATATGGTTTAAGTTTATTAAGTAATCTCGCGTGAGGTACAGAGTCAAATGCCTTGCGAAAATCTGAGTATAAAACATCAATACTTTCACCACTATCTATTACTTTAGTAAAATCCTCCATAACTTCAAGTAACTGTGTAACACAAGATCTATGTTGATGGAAGCCATGCTGACACTTGGCATACAACTCATTTTCTTTCATATGGTTCACTATAATATCTCTTACTATTGATTCAAGTATTTTGCAAGTCACACTTGTTAAACTTACGGGTCTGTAATTTCCAGGATCGGTTCCAGTTCCTTTTTTAAAAATGAGAATTACTGTTGCAACCTTCCAGTCACTAGGTAAAATTCCTTCTTCAATTGATTTATTAAAAAGTACACTAAGAGGGCTGGCTAGCTCTGCACTAAGCTCTCTCAAGACTCCAGATGGAATTTCATCTGGCCCTTGTGCTTTATTTGGATTTAGATTTTCAAGCTTCTTTTTAACTATATCTGGAGTGATGCTTACATCATATACTGCTTTCCCTTTAGAGTTACATTTTGGTTCTATATCTGGTATATTACATCTATCTTCTCGTGTAAATACACTAGCAAAGAAGTTGTTTAAAACCTCAGCTTTGTCCTCATCCTTTGTCATAGTATTTCCATCTTGTGCCCTTAAGGGTCCTATACCTACCCTCGCCTTGGTTTTTGACTGGACGTACTTCCAAAAAGCTTTTGGATTTGATTTACATTCCCTGGACAATTTTTTCTCAAACTCCTTTTTACTTGTCCATACCTGTCTACTACATTCATTTCTTATCTTTATATATACTTGGTAATCTCTCCCTTCTTTTGTCCTTAGGAACTTCTGATATAGATTGTATTTCTTTCTTATGAGTTTCATCAGTTTTCTATCCATACATTTTGGTTTCACCCTTCCATTTTTATTTCTTTTACATTGTGGGATATTCCTCTGCATAGCCTCGTGAATTTTCTTTTTTATCAAGGTCCAGCTGTTTTCGACATCTAAGTCTGGAAGCATGGACCAGTCTAAGTCCTTTAACTCACTCCTCATTTGTCCGAAGTTTCCATTTTTCATGTCGAAATGTATTTCGTTAATAACCCTTTCATGCTTATCAGCCAAGTATAGTTTAAAACTTAAAACTTCATGGTCACTCTTCCCAAGGGGTGTCAAGTGTTCCACATCTGAAATGAACTGTTCATTATTTACAATCACCAGATCTAGAATATTTGCTCTCTGTCCTTCTCTTCTTCTTGTTGGCTTTGACACAACTTGTGATAAATATGTATCTCTTAGGCATTCTATAAATTCTTGTTCACTCTCTCCAGCCCATTTCCCTTTCCAGTCTATATTTGGAAAATTAAAGTCCCCCATGATGCACACACAGTCAAATTTATTTAAAATGTCTCTCTTTAAGAGTTTAATCATTTCTTTCTCATTTTCTGCTGTTCCATTTGGGCTCTTATAAATGCATCCAACTAGTGATTTCTGCCCATCCCCTGTGACAAATTGGATCCAGACACTTTCTTCAAAGTTATTTCCATTCATCTCAATGTTTAATTGTGAGTTTAGAGACTCTTTCACATATATAATTACTCCTCTTTTAGGGTTTAAGTTGAAGTATGTATCATAACCAGGTATAGAATACTCTTCTAGATTGACATCAGATTGATTTTTAGCTATTGCCTCTGTAATTGCTATTATGCTTGGTTTATTGTTTTCCACTAATGTTAACATTTCATCTGTTTTATTAAGAAATCCATCCGCATTACTATACAATGCCGAACATTCAACAAAACTATCAACTTCTTTGGATGCAATATGAGAACTCTTTACAGAACTATTTACAGCATTTTCTTCTTTTGTGGGTTGTCAGTCTTTCTTTTGGCCTTCCAGACTTGGTCTACTCGACCACTTCACCCTGACAATTTTGCCACTTCTTATGCCTATGTTAGTCTCTCCCTCCTCAATCCTTCTTTTGAGTTCCTGTCTCAGTTCTTTGTTTTTGACTCTCTCTGTGGGAGTGTAGTCAGGGTTTATGTAGATCCTTTTAGCCTGGTCATGTACTCCTTTGTTTAGCTGGCGTGCATTTGTCAAGATTTCTCTCTTAGCTTCAAGTGTTGGAACCTTAATGCGCAGTAATCTGGGTGTTGAACCCAGGGTCACTTTTCCCAAGCGAACTGTTTCCTCGATGTCATGTCGTGTTGTTAGGATGATGTGGTCGTGTTGGTCATCAGATCCATTGTGTAGGAGTTTGCTTGCCATCATATGGCAAAAGCTCTCTCCCAGTGGTTATGATTCTTTGTTAACAATCTGACCACTGTTCTTTGTGTTCACCCTGACGTTTGCCAGTAGGCAATTCTGTCTATTAAGAAAATAATTCATTGATTAATTTTGATCAGGAAAACAGTATGCCTGTGCTAGGTTAAGAACTGCTACTCTGATTTATAAATACTGGTGATTGTTGGAATGATTTGTAGTGTATGACTGTAAGTCTACACCACGTGTGTACTTGGACTAAGTGTAGCCCAAGTCAGTATGATTTAATTCATAAGAAACATGGAAGAGTTGTTTGACTGAAACTGTATAACATTGTATTACTGTCTCCTACCCTTTTGTAAGCTTAACTTAGCCTTTAAACAAAAGTGGAGATTAATAGTTATAGCAGAAACTCTACCATAGAGAAAACTTTGCTGGCTGAGTCTCACTCCTGTGCTGAAAGTAAACAAGGGTAAATGTGTGTACCCAACAAACCAGCCATCAGATTCTCACCTACAGACCAAGTTCTCTTTATCGCAGAACTGGGATCCTGGTCACACTACACATTGCGGCCGGACCAGAAGCTGGGACTTCGCCCAAAACCGGGGCAACACCAGACAACCAATCTACACCAGTGGGGCAGTCACCAACCACAGGAGAGATCAACTACCCTCTCCGAAGCAAAGCTAAGTTAGCTAAATCACCTGGACTCAAACCCATCAGACCCTTGCCCTCACTTTATGATGAAACAGTGAGAACCTGTCTATGAGTACCACTTTGGCTACAACACCGGGTGCTTGCAAGCGAAGTGGATGTATAATAACCATATACATTCAGTGTAACTTAGACAGAACCCCTGTATGCCAACTTAAGCTTGCTGCACTGAGTGCAAGTGAGTAAAGTAGGAGTGAGGGAGGGCCCCTCATTGTGGTAGTCCAATGAGAACTAAACCCTAGCCTATGGAATTGACCCACCAATACTTACCTATATGTAAGCAATAATAGTTGATGTGTGAAAGTGCACTTAACTTGTGTCAGTTCTCTGTTGTTCTATCAAATGTTGAATGTTTGGACTTCTCTCTTCAATTCTGTCTCTCGGAGCTATAAGTACTTGTAAGAGTACAGGCCTAAGGAAATTATCTCAGAGCCACTGTTAAGTATTTTACCAAGTCCCGGAACAAAATAAAAATTTCTTTGATGACTAGTACCGGAAAGTTGCTCCTTCCACCACTAGTAAGAGAGAGAGTGTAGATGAAATGTTAAGATAATTCTCATCGAGAAATTATCCCCAGTCCTTCCCCTAGAGGACCCACCTACCACTCATCCATCTCGTCACAACCTGACATTTGTCAGGCACCTTTTGGAATATGCCAGCTCTGTGTGGGACCCCCATACACAGAGGAATGTGGACAGAATAGAAGTAATACAGAGAAGGGCGGCTCGCTTCGTATTGAACCGCTACCACAACACCTCAACTGTAAATAGCATGCTTTCTCGACTGGAATGGCCCTCCCTTCAGCGACGCCGGCAGATGGCACGTCTGACAATGCTGTATAAGATTCAAAATAACATGGTCGCAGTCAGCCACAGCAAACTACATCCAGCTCCGGTCCGCCAAAGAAGAGGACTTGACAAACAGTACTCTGCCATCCAGTGCCGCACACAGTATTGGCAGAACTCATTCTTTGCTAGAACAATTAGAGACTGGAATAAGTTGTCAGCAGAGGCTGTGACCGCCCCCACTCTTGACACCTTCCAGTCAAGGGTGCAACAGCTGCTCTGATTCTCTCTCTTTTTTTTTTTTTTTTTTTTTTTTCCTCCTTCTTCGCCGGGCGAGCCCCAACCTGAAAAGTGTCAAAAAAATCAAATTGTTGATTGTGGACACTCAAAGGAAGAAGAAGAACATATTTGTTTCTAGTTTCCACCCAACTCTTCGCCTCACCTATGAGATTTCAGACACTTCTGTTTTTGTTTTGGGATATACAGCTGTACATCTCAACTGACTCACAACACATGGCAACTTCTGTTTTCTATATTGTCACGGATTTGTAGTTCTCTCCTCTGAGCTCAGTAACCTTATGTGCACGAGTTTCGACTCGCTCCCTCCCCAACGTTTTCGCAACCTTACTCAGCTGTCCGTGTGTGTGTGTGTGTGTGGGGGGGGGGGGGGGGGGGGGATAGATTTTTGGGATAACACTTAAAAAAAAAAAAAAAAGAATATCAGCCAGAGGAAAGAACCAATAAAGATGGGGAGTGCCCGATTGCCAGTGCTTCCCATCACAGCACACATGCCATATGTACTAGAACCTGTTTCGTCATCTTTCATGTTACGCCGACATGAACTGAATGTCTATTCTGTGATGACTCTACATCATAATTATTATCATTACCATCATCTTTATCACCATCATTATGTCTGTCATATTTCTGCCACAAATTCCCGAGTTTTCCACACCCTTTAACAAAGGGACATTATTCATTAATTGCTAAAACAGTATGGTTCGTCTCTCTGTGGGTCTTCTCCACTGCACCTTTTTTTTTTTTTTTTTTTTTTTGTGCTGTCCCAGCCTCTGCGCCACCTCAGAGGCAGTGCACCCACGCCGCTCATTCCGACACCCTGTCCACAGCCACAGCCCGGTCAGCCCCGCCGCAGCCCCGGCACCGGCAATCCACAGGGAGCAGTCAATGTCAAGTCGTCAAGAGGCAACCCACCGGAGGAGACACTGCACTGCTGCCGAGTCACTTCGGTGGTGTTCAGTGGCGCCTGTTCTGATCTAACATACGCAGGACACCACCTACTAAGCCCCCTACTGACGACAATAATTGCTTAGTCGCGGAGCCGGCGTGAGTGAGCTCTCCCCCCGGAGGGCGCCACCACGTCCGTCCAACGACAGCCCCCATGGGCTCGCCGATACCGGTGACCCCGATGGAACCAAACCAAGGCCACAGACGTGGAGAGGACATCGAAATTGAGGTCACCATGAGAGCAGGGCATGAAGGGCCACAGAATTTGAGACATTTTTTTTTATGCTGATCGATGAGAATGAGGATGATTAAGATGATGCCACGGATTTCCATTTTGGTCTGAGACTACATAACAGGGCTGTACTCTACGCTTCCTTTCATAATATATCCCGGCGTCAACCAGGCCCGAGAGATACAGGCACCTGCAGTGTTGGTCATGAAATTTGAGCAACACTCTCAGAAACGCATCCATTAAGTGGATGAAACTTGGCTGTGTGGTCCCAGTCTTCCCAACTGAGTCCGCAGCAACTCAACTCTGGGTAGGAGCCGGTCGGGGCAGAAAAACCCACATGACTTCTGATGGGATTCGAACCCACGACCTCCCAGCCGGGAGTCCGCGACGCTGACCACTTCGCCACGGCGGCTGGTTTCTCTCCCCTACACCTTTATTTCTCCTTGGTTGCAGTGTTCAGGAACAACTATTTTGTTTATCATTTTAGCTGTCCATATTATCCGAACATTCTGTGTGTGTGTGTGTGTGTGTGTGTGTGTGTGTGTGTGTGTGTGTGTGTGTGTGTGTGTGTGTGCGCGCGTGAATGTGCGTGTGCGCGTGAATGTGTGTGTGTGTGTGTGTGTGTGTGTGTGTGTGTGTGTGTGTGTGTGTGTGTGTGTGTGGAGAGAGAGAGAGAGAGAGAGAGAGAGAGAGAGAGAGAGAGAGAGAGATTCTAGAATGCATTTCCTTTTTTTTTTCTGTTTTACTTTGGATTCTCAATGTAAACAAATTTATAGCGAAATGACTGAAATAATCTTGACTAAAATAATCTTCCTGTTTCTGCATTCTTATGCTTTCATTCAGTCACTTATTATCATGATAAGAGGTCAAAGGGAACATCCCCAGGATTTGCCAAAATGTTCTAAGCTGAAATGCCCCAAACTAACACATTTTAGAGAGAAACATCCATGTTTAGAAGGTGTGTGCACTTTGAAAAATTGTGGCAAGTCAGTCTGCAATCCGTCATTTTAGCAATTAATACAAATCGATGTTTCCCAGTCAATATATGTTTCTTACTGACATACATCTTAATATGGTTGTGATATTTGTTTCCCATATGCATCTTTGCTGAATATCTTAAGATGTAAACTTGTTTAGCTTTCCCCCATCCATGTGATCCACATTGAACTTCATCCTGTTTCTTTCTCAGCTTGGAATGTGATCTTATGAGATACTTTTGCAAATGAGTTGAATATTCATATCAGTTTCCTTTAGTCAGATCTGCAGTATAAGAATCAATCACGGAAAGAGAGGAAATTCAGTTCAATTCGATGGCACTTTATTAATCCACATGGAAAATCATTTGTCACTTCACAGGCTCATTATAAGCATGATATAATAAAAAAGAAAAAAACCAATAATAAACAATCCATAAACTTACAACAGACAATAGATTAAAACAAGTCCAAAATCCGCAAAACTGTTGCTATACACAAATATATCAAAAATATCACCTTAAACACACACACACACACACACACACACACACACACACACACACACACACACACACACACACACACACGCACATGCATGCACCCATGCGGGCATAGGCACAAATGTTAAGACAATGATCACCAAAGTGGAAGCATTAATCACACTTAAAGTTAATCACTTTGGTCAAATAAAATTTGCAATCACAGGATCTTTCTTTTTTTTTTCTGACTCGTCTTCCGAGCCACTTTGGGGGCATTGCACCGGCACCGCTCACTCCTCCCCTCCCACCTCCACCGCCACAGCCTGGTCTGTCCTGCCACAGTATCAGCAACACAGCATTGCTGGCGAGTCACTTCAGTGGTGTTCAGTGGTGCTTGCTCTGATCCAACATGCACAGAGCACCACCGGCTAAGCCTGCTGCTGCTGACAATAATTGGTTAGTCGCAGAGCCAGCATGAGTGAGCTTTCCCACCTGAGGGTACGACCATGTCTAACGACAGTCCCCACGAATTTGCCAACACTGGTGACCACGACAGAACCAAACAAAGGTATGGACATGGAGAACAATCAAAACTTGAGGTCACCATGACAGCAGAGCATGAAGGGCCACATAATTGGAGACTTTTTTGGTTTTTAATGCCGATCGATAAGGATATGGACGATGAAGACGATGTGACGGATTTCCATTCCAGTCTGACACTGCATGACAGGGTTGTAATCTACGCTTACTTTCATAAAATGACTTGGTGTCAACCAGGCCCAAGAGATACAGACACCTGCAGGGTTGGTCAGGAAATTTGAGCAACTCTCTCAGACAGGCATTCGTTAAGTGGTTCAAACTCAACTGTATGGTCCCAGTCCTCAAAATTGCGCCCATAACAAACTCAGCTCTGGGCCTGTATGTGTGATATGCAACAAAAATGAGTTTGTGTGATCCATATATTTGTGCTCTGTGGGTGTGTGTCGTGTGCTTGTGTGGTGTGTTTGTGTAGTGTATACATATGTGGTGCATGTCTGTTAGAGTGGTGTATATTCTTTGCCATGTATGTGTAATTTGTGTAAATGTTTGATGTGTAGTAAGGGGCATGCATGATGTATGTATAGGGCATCCTTTTGTATGAAGTTATGGTGGATGTGTCATGTGGCTGCATGTTGTATATATGTGTGTATGTGTGTGTAATGCTTGGGTATGTATGCATGATGTGTGTATATCGTGCCCATTCATGTGTTATGTTTTTGTGTATGTTGCGCATTTATGTGCCTCTATGTGTGTGTGCGTGTGTATGTGAAGAGTAAGCTTTTCATGCATGTGAGCTTACTTACATGTAACTAGTAAACACATATGTGAGCGTGCATGTGTATGTGCATCTACGCATGCAAACAGCTAAGTATCATAGTAACTGTGGAATATTATTCTTATCGTTACTAAGAAAACTGGGCAAGAATGAAAGTTCATGTTCAGACCACTGTTGACACAAAATGGGAGAAGTATTTCTTGACAAAAAAAAACGAGAAGGCTAATGGGAATCTTGTATTAATCAAAAAACAGAAAAGAGAGACACAGAGAGAAGCATTACTTACCCAGAAAAGAGAGAATTAATTGGAATCTAGTACTAATCACTTAGAAAATGGGAGAAGCACTTATTATCAAAACATGTCATGGGAATTTTTCACTGATCTCTAAAGAAATGGTCAAAACATTAATAATTTAGAAATAAGAATTTTCATAGAAATCTTGTTATGATCACTAAGAAGATCTGTGTACTAAGAAAAATTATAAATGGGAATCTTGTACTCATCCATGCAAACCTTCATATCACACAGACACACACACACACACACACACACACACACACACACACACACACACACACACACACACCAGATCAGTGGCTGTGTCACCAGACACAATGGCAAAAAATGATGTGAGAGAGGAGGTGGTGGGCGAAAGAGGGAGGGGGAGAAGAAAAGAAAGGGAAGAGAAGTGAGGCATTAAGTTTCTGTATATTTACTTTGTAAATTTAAAGAAAAATCAAATCAAATCCTTTTGAAAAAAACTGTCATGTCCAGTAAATCTTCTGATGATAGGAAGTGTGTGTGTGTGTGTGTGTGTGTGTGTGTGTGTGTGTGTGTGTGTGTGTGTGTGTGTGTGTGTGTGTGTGTGTGTGTGTGTTCGCGCGCAAGGGGAAGTGTCATCTATTGACACTGAAACCCCTTTTCTCTACAACCTTGTTATGTTATAAACTGAAAACTGGCCTTTGTGTATCATCTTTCTTTGACCTCAGAAACAGAAAGAAAAGATATTGTCTTGGGAGCTTCTGTAACAACCTTTTCTTTTTGTTTTTAAAATAATCCAAACAGGAATCCATTTAATTTGCTGATGAGTCTACAAGTTCTTTTGGTACCCGCAATTTGAAGATAATCCAAGTTGGAACCTATGTAATATTCTAATGTGCAAGGTACACATGGAGGCACAACCAAGTGCTCAAAGAAATTGTACAAGTAGTCTGGGCTAGTACCAACACCACAAAAGGGAAAATCAGGACTCCAAAAGCACCCGCAACATTCTTCACGGCAGGAGGCAGCAAATCATGGCCAAGAACAACAGTGCCACTCGAAACATGCAGGCAGAGTCTGCTGGACGGGGCAGATGACTGGGAGTGCACTGCAGACCTCCCAGAATGGAAGAGTCACCCAGAGATCATCAGCAAGAGTGGCATGAGACCAGACATAGTAGTCCACTCTAAGTCAACCAAGCAGCTGATCATGATCGAGCTCACGGTGCCATATGAGAACAGAATGGAGGCAGCTCAAATCTACAAGACTGAAAAGTATGCTGATCTGGCAAACAGCCTGAGGAGAGAAGGCTATCAGGTCAAAGTCCTCACTGCAGAAATTGGAGCTAGGGGGTTTGTAGGAACGTCTGCATACAGCCTCATGAAACAGCTCTCAGTTGCAGGGAAGGAAAAAACCAGAGCCCTGAAAGCAATGGCAGAAGCGGCAGAGAGGTGTTCAAGCTGGATCTGGTCAAGGAGGAACAAAAGTGAACTTCATAAGGCTTAATTTCCCTACAAATATCAGGTGTCCCTGTGGCTCAGTGGTTAAAGCGCGAGTCATTAAGTGGAAAATGAGCATGTCCAGAGGGTCATGGGTTCGAATCCCAGCCATGGCTCGTCCCAAGATGGGAAAAAAAGGGGCAGCAGAGGGACATCCGGAGTCATGAACCGGGTGTGGCCCAACCCCCCTAGAGTGTCAGGAGATAAGGGCCGAAACACTTGCTTGAAGGGGGCTTCTCTTCTGAGGACTCTCTGCTGCCACGCTCTCCACGAGTTTCTTTCTACTGATGCATGGGTAAACCATTGACTTCCGGGAATAGGCCGGAGGACGTCCGGGAAAGACCGGAGGACACTGGGAAAGACCAGAACCAAGGGCTCTGTGGGCTGGCTCCCCACTTTGCCTTAAACATGTGGCTACTAAAAATAAAAGGAAAAGATGCTCCCAGGATTCACCGAAAGGGGGAGAGAATGATGAATCCATCGGTGCTCAACCAATCATGACTGCAAATCCCAAACGGACTATGAACATGGACCAAATGGAATATCCATGTGTCTGTGGAAAGCGTTTCGCTACCACCCGTGGCATGAAGATCCACAGAACAAAGATGGGATGTGTGAAGACTCATCTGAATGAGCAGCAGCGCACTGCATCAGCAGATAAGACGTCAGAAGACCAAGGCCAGGATTTAAACCACAGTGCCAAGGACATCCACGCTGTTGGTTCGGATGAGGAATTTGCACAGGCCCTCGATGCCAGGCGCCTGAAACTCAACCTGCCACGAGCAAACGAAACTGAAGATTGGGAGAAACTGGATGCAAAAATCGTCCAAAGACTCGATGCACTGATAGGGAAAAGCACCCTGGAACACAAACTAGCCACATATGGGGACATTGTGTATGCCACATGTAGAGACGCCTATGGAGCAAAACTACCCAAAGAGAAAACACCTCCAAAGAAATCCAGACGCCAAGAAAAGATGGACAAGATCAGGGTCCAAAAGAAAAACCTCAAGATGCAAATGAAGACCGCACTGCCAGCTGAAAAACAAGGCTTGGAAAAACTGTGGAAAGACCTGAAAGAAAAACACAGTGCCCTCAGCAAAGCGGAATCTGCGAGGAAGAGGAAGAGCAAAAAGAAGAAGACACAAGAGCGCTTCTTCAGAGACCCCTTCCAGTTTGCCAGAACACTGTTTGAGCAGCCAAAATCTGGGACCCTAAGTGTGGACAAAGGAGTTCTTGAGCAGCATCTGAGGAAAACATACTCTGACCCACAGAGCAAAGCACCACTCGACATTCAAGGTCTGGTGTGGCCAACCAACCCTGAGGAACAGTTCAATGGCAAGCCTCCAACGTTGGCGGAAATCAAGAAGGTGGTCGACAAAGCCAGAGCCAAATCATCACCAGGGCCAAACGGAATACCTTACCAGCTTTACAAGAAATGTCCCAAGGTGCTGGAGTGGCTCCACAGGCTGCTGCGATCGGCTTGGAGAAACCAGAAGATCAGCGGCCAGTGGATGACGGCAGATGGTGTGTACATCCCCAAAGAGCAAAACTCAAGTGACATTAGCCAGTTCAGGCCAATATCACTACTGAACGTCGAAGGGAAAATCTTCTTCTCTGTCATGGCAGCAAGGCTGACCAAGTACCTGATGGAAAACAAGTACTTGGATGTGTCAGTCCAGAAAGGTGGCATCCCAGGCGTGGCGGGCTGTGTAGAACACGCCACAATGATCTGGGACGCAATCCAAAAAGCAAAAACAGAAAAGAGAGACCTGGACGTAGTGTGGCTTGATCTGGCAAACGCATATGGATCTGTGCCCCATGAGATGATACAGTTGGCTCTTGAGATGTACCATGTGCCAAAGAACATCCGCGACATGCTCAAGAAGTACTTCAATGGCTTCTCAATGCGGTTCTCTACCAAGGAGTACACAACAGACTGGATCAACTTGGAAGTGGGTATTGCAATGGGCTGTGCAATTTCCCCAATACTGTTCGTGCTGGCAATGGAACTCATCTTGAAAGCAGCAACAAACAACGCGAGACAAACAGACCTTGGCGATGGATACAAGATGCCTCCTCTCAAGGCCTTCATGGATGACACTACAGTGATTTCATCCAGAGAAGACGAGACACGTCATGTGCTGGAGAGGCTGGACGACATAGTTGCCTCATCCAGAATGAAGTTCAAGCCAAAGAAATCACGGAGTCTCTCACTGAGGAAAGGAAAAGTGGCCGGATCTGTGGTCTTCAGTGTTGCCAACCAGGCCATTCCAACAGTCACAGAAGAACCAGTCAAGAGCCTTGGAAGATGGTATGATGATACGCTGAAAGACACACAAAGAGCAAAAGAAACCAAGCAGATGGCGGAGGAAGGCTTGGAGACCATTGACCAGTGTGGGCTCCCTGGCAAATACAAGGTCTGGTGTCTGCAGTTCATGCTGATACCAAAGCTGCTATGGCCTCTGATGATATACGACATCTGCACCAGCATAGTGGAGGCAATGGAAGCCAAAATCAACAAGTTCACAAGGAAATGGCTTGGTGTCCCACCCTGTCTGACTGACATAGCGCTGTACTGTCGCCAAGCAAAGCTGAAACTACCCCTGAAATCCATCCTGGAGGAATACAAAGCAGGGAAGATCAGACTTCAAAGCATGCTGGAGGACTCAGGAGACAAGGTGGTAGAAGCAATTAAGCCCCAGCTGAAGACAGGCAGAAAATGGAAAGTTCAAGAGGCGATGGATTCTGCAAAAGAAAGTCTCAAGATCAGAGAAATAACAGGACACACACAGACCAACAGACAGGGACTGGGGGTGACCAAAACTGAATGGTGGTCAAAGGCCAAAGGAAAAGCCAAAAGAGACATGATGATTCAGGAGATGAGAAAAGAAGAAGACCAAAAAAGACTCCAAAAAGCAGTCCAGCAGAGCCAGCAAGGGCAATGGACAACGTGGGAGAATGCACTCCAAAGAAGTCTCACTTGGAATGACATTTGGCACATGGCCCCTCTCAGGATCAGCTTCATTCTCAGATCTGCATATGACCTTCTGCCCTCAAATGCAAACCTGGTGAAGTGGGGGAAAACAGACGATCCTGCATGCCCCCTCTGCCATGAAAAACAAACAGTGGAGCATGTCCTAAGCTCATGTAAAGTAGCCCTGGCTCAAGGAAGGTACACATGGAGGCACAACCAAGTGCTCAAAGAAATTGTACAAGTAGTCTGGGCTAGTACCAACACCACAAAAGGGAAAATCAGGACTCCAAAAGCACCCGCAACATTCTTCACGGCAGGAGGCAGCAAATCATGGCCAAGAACAACAGTGCCACTCGAAACATGCAGGCAGAGTCTGCTGGACGGGGCAGATGACTGGGAGTGCACTGCAGACCTCCCAGAATGGAAGAGTCACCCAGAGATCATCAGCAAGAGTGGCATGAGACCAGACATAGTAGTCCACTCTAAGTCAACCAAGCAGCTGATCATGATCGAGCTCACGGTGCCATATGAGAACAGAATGGAGGCAGCTCAAATCTACAAGACTGAAAAGTATGCTGATCTGGCAAACAGCCTGAGGAGAAAAGGCTATCAGGTCAAAGTCCTCACTGCAGAAATTGGAGCTAGGGGGTTTGTAGGAACGTCTGCATACAGCCTCATGAAACAGCTCTCAGTTGCAGGGAAGGAAAAAACCAGAGCCCTGAAAGCAATGGCAGAAGCGGCAGAGAGGTGTTCAAGCTGGATCTGGTCAAGGAGGAACAAAAGTGAACTTCATAAGGCTTAATTTCCCTACAAATATCAGGTGTCCCTGTGGCTCAGTGGTTAAAGCGCGAGTCATTAAGTGGAAAATGAGCATGTCCAGAGGGTCATGGGTTCGAATCCCAGCCATGGCTCGTCCCAAGATGGGAAAAAAAGGGGCAGCAGAGGGACATCCGGAGTCATGAACCGGGTGTGGCCCAACCCCCCTAGAGTGTCAGGAGATAAGGGCCGAAACACTTGCTTGAAGGGGGCTTCTCTTCTGAGGACTCTCTGCTGCCACGCTCTCCACGAGTTTCTTTCTACTGTGTGTCCAGGTTTTCCTGGTTGTGACAGTCTGAAGGTATTTCCAACTGGAATCCATTTTATATACACTTATGTGCCTACAAGTTCTTTGGATCTGAACGATTTGAAGATAATCAAGACCGAAAGGTGGTTGATATGCTAATGTGTCTACAACTTCTTAGGGTGTGGACAATGATCCAAACTGGAATCCATGCAACATGCACAATCCATTTGACATGTAAATATATCTACAAGTTCTTCTGATCTGGACAATCTGAAGATAATTCAAACTGCGATCCATTGAACATGAATATATACATAGAGGTTCTTTTGGACTGGACAAAAGGATATAACCCAAATTGGAAACCATTTAACATGTTCATGTTTCTAGAAATACTTCAGTCTGGACAATCTAGATATAATAAAAACTGAAATCCATTTGATATGGTAATGAGTCTACAGTGTATGTGTCGCCATTCTTAAAGACTGGTTTGTTAATTTCAGACAGGTGTCTGTCACCATTCTTGAAGACTGGCTTGTTAATTTCAGACAGGTGTCTGTCACCATTCTTGAAGACTGGTTTGTGAACTTCAGACAGTATGTGTGTCGCCATTCTTAAAGACTGGCTTGTTAACGCCAGACAGTGTGTGCGTGTGTGTATCGCCATTCTTGAAGACTAGCTTGTTAATTTCAGACAGATGTCTGTCATCATTCTTGAGGACTGGCTTGTTAACTTCAGACAGGTGTCTGTCACTATTGTTGAAGACTGGTTTGTTAATTTCAGAAAAGTGTCTGTCATCATTCTTGAAGACTGGCTTGTTAATTTCAGACAAGTGTGTGTGGCCATTCTTGAAGACTGGCTTGTTAATTTCAGACAAGTGTCTGTCATCATTCTTGAAGACTAGCGTGTTGATTTCCGACGCTGGTATCTGTCACTGTTCTCAAAGACTGGCTTGTTGACTTCCGACGCTGGTATCTGTCACTGTTCTCAAAGACTGGCTTTTAGATGTCAACCAGATGCCTTTGGCGTTGTTGAAGACTGGCCTGTAGACTTTGGACAGGTGTCTGTCATTGTTCTTGACATCTGACCTGTAGACTTTGGACAGGTGTCTGTCGTTGTTCTTGACATCTGACCTGTAGATTTTAGCCAGGTGTCTGTCACCATTTTGAAGACCGGTGTCAACTCTTACCTACCACCATGGCTAGCTTCCGTACAGCTGAGGCTGTTTTCCAGTGTCTGTCTCTCCGTCCCTCACTCTCTATGTCGCGCTTCGTACATGCGCACACGTGTGTGCGTGCGTGCGTGCACGCGCGCGTGTGTGTGTGTGTGTGTGTCTGCGCGCACGAGTGTGTGTGTGTGTGTGGCGTGTGTTTGTGTGTGTGTGTCTGCGCGCACGCGAGTATGTGTGTGTGTGTGCATGTGTGAGAGTGCGCGCACGCGCGTGCTATTTAAATATGTGTGTGTGCTTGCGCGCGCACGCGTGGTGTGTGTGTGTGTGTGTGTGTGGTGTGTGTGTGTGTGTGTGCATGTGTGGATTTGTCTCTCTGTGCATGCTTGAGTATGTGTGTATGTACGCGCGCGCGCGCGCGCGGCGCGCGGTGTGTGTGTGTGTGTGTGTGTGTGTGTGTGCGTTTGTGTGTGTGTGTATGTGTGTCCAGGACGGGGGAAATCGTGATGGTATTGCTTAAGTGCACTAAGTTGATGTATTATTAGTCAGGCTTAACACACCAAGGTTATCTCTGCACTCATACACGCATATGCACACTCATGCGCCCACCAAACATTCACCTCTCTCTGGGAATGGGATGTCACGCATTCGTTTCTCTCCTAACACGACTGAGCACAAGAAATACAATTTCTATGCTACTTATAATCAAACATGAAGAATCCAATCACACAAAATGCAATAATCAAACCATAAAAGATCAATACTTCCTAATCCCGGGTTATAATAAAATGACTTCTTACCTGGCCAGGTTTTCACACACACAACCACGCTTTCATACCACACCACAGTTCTTGAAAAAGTCTCTTCAAGTCTTCTTCAGCACTGCTTGATGGTGACGCCCTTGGTTGACTGGCTCCAGGCTTCAGGACTGGGTCTTTGTGGTCGTCTCTGGGATCTCGACGTAGAACTCTTCTTCTTCGTCTCTTTCACCCACCTCTGGGTTCAAATTCAGTCTGTCTGTCTTCACCCACCTCTCAGCTTCAAACTTAGTTTTCTTCTCTTCCAGCTTGTCTTTAACCCTAAGACTTTGCTGTCTGTTTTATCTCCCAGACCACGTTTCTCTCAACCCTAATCTGTCCTGCCCACCCTTCTCTCCTCTCTCTCTTCTGCTCCTCTCTCTCTCTCTCTCTCTCGTGGTGGTCTTCTCTTCTTCACGTTGTTCTCCCTCACTTTATATAGGGAGGGACACAAAGGATTTCCCTTCGGGCCATGCCTTTGTCCATGCTGCTTCTCAAACGTCCTTGTTCACAAGTACCCTTGTTCACAAGTACCCTGAATTCTCCATTCGCTACATTCTTCCACACATCAGCATTTACCCACATCCCTACCTAATTGATTAGCAAACAAACACTTGGCACCAGATGGACATCGAAATTTCCCGCCGACTTCGGGGGTCACTTAACACAGTAATTATCCTGGAGAAAAGCTACGACAACAACGTCCACGCGCATTCAACCAGCCTGACAATAGAACCAACACAGTGCTCCACAGCAATACCATCTGAATGCGCCAAAGACTCCTGCTCTTCAACGACTGTTTACAAAGGCAACCTCAGCTGACTGAGTATGTAGCGCGCACCCGATGCTCCGAAGTCCTAGTGGTTACGTCCCTCCCCCCTTTCACTATTGGAAAGGTCTGAACTTGGAAGAGTCCTTACTACCTCAGGTGCCATCTGTCACCTGACCACTTCGTCCTCCTCGACACAGTTCGACCATGTGCGGTGGGTAAGGCACACTGGTTAATGGCTATATAACCTATTTTGGTACTACGTACAACATTCCTCGTCTCTAAGCGCTAAGGTCTTTTGCGAGAGGTTTCACGCCCTTGACAATGTGTTTAAGTGTGTGTGTGCGTGCGTGCTTGCATGTGTGTGCGTGTGTGTCTGTCTGTGTGTCAGTGTGTGTATTGTGTCTGTGTATGTGTGTATCCATGTGTGCTTTTGTGTGTGTGTGTGTGTGTTGTGTGTGTATGTGTGTGTTTGTCGCGCACGCGTGCGCGTGCTTGTGCGCGCTCACACGAGTGTGTGTATGTGTGTGTCGTCGTGTGTGTGTGTGTGTGTGTGTGTGTGTGTGTGTGTGTGGTGTGTGTGTGTGTGCACGTTGCTTCCTCTGTGTGTGTGTGTTTATGTGCGCGCGCATGTGTGTGTATATGTGTGCGTGTGTTTTGTTTTATTAGAGGGAGCTTTGCAGCTGCTTCATCATTTGTTTACAGCTTTTATTTCTTTTTTCTTTTTTTGCTCTTTTGTTCTTGTCTTCATTTGATTTGATTTCATCAGCTTTTCTGTCTGGGAGTTTCTCCATTTCCCTCTCACCGCTTAGTGCTAAGAGAAGGCAGCCTGTGCCCAGTGGTCAGACTTTGGTGGTCCGTTTAAGGCCACTGACCATCTTTTCTCCCATCCTTTCAACAGACATTCTGGTCCATTCTGCCATTGTTGGAGTCTTACCCACATTTCTGTCGCATGAACACACTTTGATGTGCATGACTTGGGGTTGAAGATATTCAGTTCACATCTCGACCCCAGCCCCACCTTCTTCCAATACGTTATCACCTATCCCCACCCTACCCCCCAAACCCCAACCCCAACGCTCTGCCTTCTTTTCTTCATACCTGTTCTCTGTTTTTGATATCTCTATTATCCCCTACTCCTTTTTTTTATCTTTTTCTTTTTTTCTCCATTTTTTTTTTTTTTTTTTTTGGTTTCGTTTGGGTTCTTTTTCATTTTCACTCCGCTGCTGACAGACATCTAGGAAGCATTGTTTTGTGCATTTTACGTCTTTTTATGATGTTCAAAGAAGACATAGTCGCTAAGATTTCATCGGTCTGTTTTATAGTGACTGCAGTTTTACACCTTGTTTTTTTTTGTGTTAATTAGTATGTGGGCTTGTAGACAATTAGCAAACTCAACAGAGTGCAGATTGGATTGTCCTCAGATTGTAGAATATATTAGCATATTAAATGGACTCCATTCTGAATTATCTTCAGATCGTCCAGACTCAAAGAACATGTAAACACATTAGCATATTAAATAGATTTTAGTTTGCATTATCTTCAGATCATATAGACCCAAAGAACGTGTGGACACACTGTCATATGAAACGGATTCCAGTTTGGATTATCTTTAAATCATCCAGACCCCAAGAACATGTAGACACATTAGCATATTCAACAGGTTCCAGTTGGGATTACCTTCATGTTTTCTTGACCCGAAGAACGGGCGACTTCGATTCCTACGGCCGACTGACAGACGTATACTGAGAGCTGTCCCTAACTATCACACGGAAGCTTACATAATTCGGTCAACCGCTGAAGCCTACACACACACACACACACCACACACACACCACGCACGCACGCACGCACGCACACACACACACACACACACACATATATATATATATAGATAGATAGATATAGATATGTGTGGTGTGTGTGTGTGTGTGTGTGTGTGTGTGTGTGTGTGTGTGTGTGTGTGTGTGTGGTCAATGTAGTAGTGGTGGAAACAAGTGCAGGCCAACAATTCCTCCATCATTACATTGACTTGGCAAAGATACAAAGGGATCCGCAAAAAAAAAAAAAAAAAAAAAAAGGGGGGGGGGGGGGGGGGGGGGGAGCGAGCAAGAGAGAAAACATGAGAATGACAAATCAGGAAATTACATTATCAACATAAAATCTTTCACTTGCAGTTTATGGGGACCATCGTAACCCATCCTGAAGACAGAACTTTTCATATTGCTTGCTCCGAGGTCTTTCGTCCGTTTGATCTCATTCGTCAAGGAAGCACGGCTGATTGTGTCTGTGCTCCCTTGGCATCAAATGGAGAGATACCACAGTCTACAATTCTGTGCTGTTCTCACCACCAAGGGTTCAAAAACAGAATCCAACAGCACCCCAAAGCAGCCAGCGAAGGACAGAATAATAAAACAACAACAACAAAAAGTTTAGTGAGGAAACAAGTTTCTGAAAAATACAAATCATTTTCACCATGTAAAAGAGTAAATATTTGAGCCTGTGCTTTAGGATCCATTTAAGGATGCAAGGGAGGTAAAAAAAAAAAAAAAGTCAACAGTGGTCAGTGCTAGTGTTAAATAATAACCCGAACATTGTCAGTCATGCAAGTGCTGACAGCAGGTAAGAATTGGGCAGAACAGCCTTTACTTGCATCTCTCACCGACTGACCAAACAAAAATATGTTGAACAATTTAGTAGTGGGGGAAAACAAGCGCACATTAACAATTCCTCCATATACACATTTTGATAAATAAACAAGAGACAAACTTTTAAACACCCTATTTTATTTTCAGTCTAACATCCGATTCGTATTTAACACAGCCAAAATGAAAATTATCTTGAAGGGCTAGAGGTCAGACAGGAAGTCCTAATTACGTTCAGCCAATTTTTTTTTTTTCCTCAAGTACCAAAAATGTAGATACTCTGAAGACAAATGCAAAATTTCAAAAGAATGCATGGATCCAGACATACTCACAGGACATACAAACAGGTGCTCAAATGAGAACTTTTTGGGGTGGCATTTCCTTTCTCAGTTTTTTTCTTGCTTTTTTATTTTTCTTTTTTTTCATACATCTTGTTTTTCTCATGGAATTCAGATATTCTATCCTTCACCCATTTTTTTTTCCTTTCAGTTGTTATAAACTATAAAAACAAAAAGAAAACACACACACATACACACACACACGCATTGAACAAAGAAGAAAGCTAAATATGATTTTTGTTTGTATATGTTGTGTGTGTGTGGGGGGGGGGGGGGGGGGGGGCTCCAGCCGGACTTTTAACAACGGTCACACAGACCTCCCCCCCCCCCCCTTTTTTGTTTGTTTGTTAAATTGGGAACAATTAATTCTCTCCTCTTCTCGCCAACCCCCCCCCCCCCCCCTCACACTATGTTTTCTCGATCCTTTACATGTCACACTGTTCTCTCCCCCCTCACCCAGCTCCCCACCCACCCCCCCTCCACCCCCACTCCACACTTAAAGAGTTTATATTCTCAATCATGTTTAACAGTTTATCATACTGTGTGCTCTCTCCCCCCTCATCCCCAGCTCCCCCACCCCACCCCGCCCTACCACCCCCATCTCTCACACTTAAAGAGTTTATATTCTCAATCATGTTTAACAGTTTATCATTACTGCATTACTATGTGATGACTCTCACTCTCTCCCTCTCCACCTTCCCCCCCCCCTCCCTCCCACCTTCCCCTCCCCATTGCATTCCGCTCGGAGGTGAGAAAGTATGTGTAATTTACCATTTTTCTTGTATGAAGAAGGATTATACGTACATTTTTAAATATACAATCATGTTCATATATATACACCCACATGTTTCTCCACTGAAAAAACAAAATCTAAAAAACACTTGTCAGTTTGCTCTCTATCCCGTACCCCCCCCCCCCCCCTTCTCTTCTCACCATCCCCGTCCCCCCCCCCCCCCCTCGGTGATGAGAAAGTGCGTGCTGACCTGACCTTCACTCTTCTCTCTACCCCCCCCCCCCCCCCCCCCCCCCCCCCCAACCATCTTTCAGAATTAACTTCCAATGATGTAAATATATCTGTGTTTAGGTTGTCCATGCTTCGGTTATTCCTCCTCATCCCCACTGTCGGGGTCCTCATCCTCCTATTTTTTCGCCTTCTCTTGTTTTTTTTTTTCTTTTCTTTTTTTCCCTCAATCATGTCAGGTTTTTGTTTCCTTTCTCTTTTTTCTTTTCCTCTATAATTCATCCTCACCACGCAAGTATGTACGATCTATTAACGTTGGACATTCTCTTGCTGGTTTAAGTGTTTTGTCGTTTGATACTGTCGTCTGGGTTTATCTATGTACTATTCTGTACTGCACTGACGCTTTCATTCTGCGTATGGCGAGAGAGACAAGACAAGACAAGACAAGACAAAATTCTTTATTTACGAGGATAATAGATAAGCACTGATGTGCTTTTTTACATCCAGTCCTCGCCCTGAGTAGGGTCAACAATATAAAATAAAAGGTAACAAAGGAAGCATGCAAAAGTGACTAGAACTACAATACAATACGGGATATTAAAAATAAAAAAGAGAGAGAGAGAGAGAGAGAGAGAGAGAGAGAGAGAGAGACGCAGGAGCGAAGGGAGTGCGGGGTAAGTCTGCAGAGAGAGAGAGAGAGGGTGGGGGAGAAAGAGGCGAGAGTGGGTGCGATAAGAGAGCATGTTTAGAACAATCTGACAATCAAAAAATTCCAAAGAGATACAAGACAATCGATTTTGAAGCACCGGGGGAGGGGGGGGGGGGGGGGGGGCGATAGAAATAAAGCACAAATGGAGGTGGGAAATGCATAATGATAGCCCAGTCGCTACGGGTAGGAGGGGATGTCATATGGATAATAAATCAAGTCATTCCAGCAGAACCGTGAGAGAGAGAGAGAGAGAGAGAGAGAGAGGAGAGAGAGAGAGAGAGAGAGGAGAGAGAGAGAGAGAGAGAGAGTCACATAAGAATACAAGCATATCGACAGAATGACAAGAGGGCAGGAGGTAATAGGAAATCACACACACAACACACACCACACACACACACACACACACATGTACTCATATAAGACATACTTACTAAACAAAATAACATACATGTGCATTTCAAGTACAAAACACTTTCTAAATAGTCAGGTATATATATAAGGCAAAGAGGGTGGTGGTGATTGGTGGTGGATTTATGGCGGAGTATGTAAGTACTGGCACATAAGATGGTTGAAATAATGGTGTTTGAAGGTTGATATGCATTGGCGTTGTTTGGTTGATTCAGGGAGCGAGTTCCATTGACAGGAACCTGAATATGTTAAACTGGATTTGAATAAGTCAATTCTAGGAACAGGGACATGAAGTTTGGGTAGAGTCCTTGAGGAATTTATTGAGAATCTGTGAACTAATGTTGAGGGTGCCTTCCCAGACACAATCTTGTGCATTATGATCCCTTTGTTGTATTGTAATCTCAGATTTAATGGGAGAACTTGAATCTTTTTATAGTCCGAGTCCAGAAGACTACTGCTTTTTAGGAGGACTAATTTGAGTGCTCGCTTGTGTAGGCTTAACAATGGTTTGAGAGTGTTAGCGCTAGCACAGTCCCATAGTGTAGATCCATAGTCTATGTATGATTGAATATGAGACTGGAAAAAGAGCTTGCGTGAATGCAGGTTGAGGAAGCGTTTGATTTTGGAGAGTTGATAAACTTTCTGTGAAACTTTTTTGCATAGTGAGGTTATGTGAGCTTGCCAACTCATATTGTTATCAATTGTTATTCCTAGCACTTTGAGGCATGTAACCTGTTCAACGGGTTCATTTTTAAGATGTACAGGAGGAAACTTAAGAGTGAGATTTTGTCTTTTTTGCCTAGTTGTGATAAGCATGGATTTAGTTTTTTGAGGGTGAAGCGACATGTGATTTAGTTCAGTCCATTTGACGAGGTCATTCGCACTTTCTTGTAAAGTGTGTGCAAGAACAGTAACATCAGAATGATTTGTATGTATTGTTGTATCATCAGCAAAGAGTTCACAGGTGGATGTGATATGGAGAGGTAAATCATTGATGTAAATTGTGAACAGTAAGGGACCCAGGATAGAGCCTTGTGGGACGCCATAGGAAAGTGTTTGAAATGAAGAGCAAGTTGTATTAATTTTTACACATTGTTGCCTATTTGTGAGATATGAGTGAAAAAGTGTAAGTGTTTTTGTGGATAAGCCATACAATTTCAGTTTTCTAAGTAGAAGGTTATGGTCTATCACATCGAATGCTTTTTTGAAATCAATAAATAGGACACCACAATATCTGTTGTTGTTAATGCTATTTAGCCAGTCATCAACCAGGTTGATTAGGGCTGAGTGGAGAGAGAGAGAGGAGAGAGAGAGAGAGAGAGAGAGGAGGGGAGGGACACAGAGAGAGAGAGAGAGAGAGAGAGAGAGAGAGAGAGAGAGAGAGAGAGAGAGAAGGCAGCTACGGGCAGAACTTAATCCATGGTTATCCCTCCGTTCTTTCCTTGGTCAAAGAAAGAAAATTAAAAAATCTTCGAAGCCCTCCCTGAAACGAAATCAAAGACAATCGTACAAGGAGGACACAAAGAATGAGCGTACCATCTTGGAAGGTAGGATCACCACGCGATCACAGCACTTCCAAACACAGACCAAACAAAAACAATCTATTTGTTGTGGAGTAATCACAGCATCTTGTTTTATTTTAACATGTGCAATAGCGTATCAGTGATAGGCCCTTGCAGATATTTGACAGTAAAACCAGTAATTTTTTAAACAAAGACCAAACTGACACCAGACATTAAAAGTAAACAAACGATATTTAAGATCACACATTTCCAGCCCACAGGACATCAGATACGTTTTGGAAATCAATTTCTTCCCAATTTGATCAGATTAACATAACAATAACGACAACAATCTCGCTAACACCAAACAAATAGAACAAGGTTCATAGAGACTGGCACACGAGCACATATACTGCACACATAGATATGAAGAAAACGTGTTTATCACCCATGGACTCTTTACGACAGGGTATGTTGCTGTAATATTTGCAATAGCCTACCAAGGAAAGGCATAACTCATTCAGTGGTACAAACGTTCAGACCAGTATCTGGCATTAAGGACAGTCTCATTCATACCGAACACACACACACACACACACACACACTCTGCACCTGCAGATAATCACACATGAACGTCCAAACACAGGCAAAGGAAAAACAACCTATTTGTAAAAGAGTAATCACAGCATGCTGCTTCACTGTAATATTTGCAGAGGCGTGTCAGTGATAGACCCTTGCAGATAGTTGACAGTAAATCCATTCATCTTTGAAAGAAAGACCAAATTAACACCAGTCATTGAAATGAAAAAAAAATGAAAGTTAAGATCACACATTTCTAGCCCACAGGACATCAGATGTGTTTTAGAAATCCATTTCTTCAACATTTGATACAACTGACACAACAAAACGGTCAACAATCCCACTCACACCTCACATACAGAACAAGGTTCGCACAGACATGTACACTAGCACATATAATGCACACATTGACATGAAGACAACATGCTTATCATAGACTCTTTAAAACATATGCTGTCATATTTGCAATGGCGTACCAAGGATAGGCCATTGCAAAGATGAGACAGCAGCATAGCTCATATAGTGGCACAAAGATTACTAAAGTATCTAGCATTAAGGATAAACAAATACAAATTGTCATTAGGAGTAGTAACCAAACAATCCGTCTGAAAGAACAAGTCTCATTCATATGTAAGACATGGAGAAACACACACACACACACATGCGCGCGCGCGCACACACACACACACACACACCTGCACGTGCTGATTTACAGACACACACCAAACAAAAAGAACCTATTTGTTCGGGTGTAGTTATTTTACTGTAATATTTGCAAAGGCGTATCAGTGATAGGCCCTTGCAGCTTACTTGACAGTAAAACCGTTCATCTTTTATATCAAGAGCAAACTGATATCATGCTCAGAAAGATAAAAAAAGAAAAGAATGACAGCCGTGATCACACATTTCTAGCCCACAAAACATCAACAGAGTGTTTTAGAAATTCAGTATTTTCAATCCCAACTCACACCAAACAAATAGAACAAGGTTCACTGAGACAGGTAGGTACACAAGCACATATACTGCACACATCGATATGAAGAAAACATGCTTATCATGGACTCTTTACAACGGGTATGTTGCTGTAATATTTGCAATGGCGTACCAAGGATAGGCCATTGCAAAGATTGGACAGCAGCATAACTCGTATGGTGGCACAAAGATTAGTAGAGTATCTGGTATCAAAGATGACAGGAAATAAATTGTCAGTGGCACTAGAAACCAAATCATCCTGCTAATACAAATATAAATACTCTGAAGTCGTGAAGACCAAAGCAAAAGTTCAAAAAGAATGCATGGATCCAGACACTAACAGGACATACACTCACACACACACACAGGTGGTCAAATCAGACCTTTTTTTCAGTGGCATTTCCTTTCTCAGTTTTTTTCTTTCTTTTTTCCTTTTTCTCAGTTTTTCCAATATCTCGTTTTTCTCATGGACTTCAGATACTCTATCCTTTACCCGCTTTTTTCCTTTTAGTTGTTATAAACGCTAAAAAAACAAACAAAAAGAAAAACACACACACACACACACACACGCACACACACACACACACACACACACACAATGCATATGCAGATAAGCACACATGAACGTCCAAACACAGACAAAGCAAAAACAACCTATCTGTCAAGGAGTAATCACAGCATGCTGCTTTACTGTAATATTTGCAATGGCTTGTCAGTGACAGGCCCTTGTAGATATTTGACAGTAAATCCATTCATCTTTGAAATAAAGACCAAATTAACACCAGTCATTAAAATGGAAAAAAAACACGATAGCTGAGATCACACATTTCCAGCCCACAAGACATCGACAGACATGTTTTAGCAATCCATTTCTTCAACATTTCATACAACTGATATAACAAAACGCTCAACAATCCCACTCACACCACACATACAAAACAAGGTTCGCACAGACACGTACACTAGCACATATAATGCACGCATTGATATGAAGAAAACATGCTTATCATGGACTCTTTAAAACATGGTACGTTGCTGTCATATTTGCAATGGCATACCGAGCATAGGCCATTGCAAAGATGAGACAGCAGCATAGCTCATATAGTGGCACAAAGATTTCTAAAATATCTGGTATTCTGGATAAGCAAATACTAATTGTCATTAGGAGTACTAACCAAACCATCCATCTGACACAACAAGTCTCATTCATACCGAATACATGGGGACACACACACACACACACCACACATGCATACACACACACACACACACGCATGCGCACACACACAAACAAACACACACACACACACACGCACACACACGTCTCCATGTGCTGATTTACAGACATGCACTTCCAAACACGGACCAAACAAAAACAACCTATTTGTTCGGGAGTAGTAACAGCATCTTGTTTTACTGTAACATTTGCAAAGGCGTATCAGTGATAGGCCCTTGCAGATATTTGACTGTAAAACCAGTAATCGTTTAAATAAAGACCAAACTGACACCAGACATTAAAGTAAACAAATGATACTTGAGATCACACATTTCCAGCCCACAGTACATTAGATATGTTTTGGAAATCAATTTTCTTCCAAATTTGAAAAGATTAACATAACAATTATGACAACAATCTCGCTCACACCAAACATACAGAACAAGGTTCACAGAGACTGGTACACGAGCACATATACTGCACACATAGATATGAAGAAAACATGCTTATCACCCATGGACTTGTCACGACAGGATATGTTGCTGAAATATTTGCAATGGCCTACCAAGGAAAGACGTAACTCATACAGTGGTACAAAGGTCAGACCAGTATCTGTCATTAAGGATAGTCTCATTCATACCGAACCACACACACACACACACACACACACACACACACACACACACACACACCACACACACACACACACCTCTGAACGTGCAGATAAGCACACATCAATGTCCAAACACAGACAAAGCAAAAACAACCTATTTGTCAAGGAGTAATCACAGCATGCTGCTTTACTGTAATATTTGCAATGGCGTGTCAGTAACAGGCCCTTGCAGATAGTTGACAGTAAATCCATTCATCTTTGAAATAAAGACCAAACTAACACCAGTCATTGAAATGGACAAAAAACAAGAGTTGAGATCACACATTTTCAGCCCTACAGGACATCGAAAGACATGTTTCAGAAATCCATTTCTTCAACATTTGATACAACTCATATAACAAAACGCTCAACAATCCCACTCACACCACACATACAGAACAAGGTTTGCACAGACACGTACACTAGCACACATTGATATGAAGAAAAATGCTTATCATGGACTCTTTAAAACAGGGTATGTTGCTGTCATATTTGCAATGGCGTACCAAGGACAGGCCATTGCAAAGATGAGACAGCAGCAAAGCTCATGTAGTGGAACAAAGATTACTAAAGTATCTGGCATTAAGGATAAGCAAATACAAATTGTCATTAGGACTAGTAACCAAAGCATCCATATGAAAGAACAAGTCTCATTCATACCGGATACATGGAGGCACCCCCCCCCCCCACACACACACACACATGCACAGATACACACACACACACACACACACCGTCTCCACGTGCTGATTTACAGACATGCACTTCCAAACACACATTCACACCCACACACACGCACACACGGATACACACACACACACACACACGCTCACACCACACCCACGCACGCACACCACGCACACACACACACACACACACACACACACACACACACACACAACACACAACACACCACACACAATCTCCACATGCTGATTTACAGACACGCACTTCCAAACACGGACCAAACAAAAACAACCTATTTGTTCGGGAGAAGTAACAGCATCATTGTTTTACTGTAACATTTGCAAAGGCGTATCAGTGATAGGCCCTTGCAGATATTTGACAGTAAAACCAGTAATCTTTTAAACAAAGACCAAACTGACACCAGATATTAAAAGTAAACAAACGATATTTCAGATCACACATTTCTAGCCCACAGGACATCAGATATGTTTTGGAAATCAATTTTCTTCCAAATTTGAAAGATTAACATAACAATTATGACAACAATCTCGCGCACACTAAACATATAGAACAAGGTTCACAGAAACTGGTATACGAACACATATACTGCACACATAGATATGAAGAAAACATGTTTATCACCCATGGACTCTTTACAACAGGATTTGTTGCTGTAATATTTGCAATGGCCTACCACGGAAAGGCGTAACTCATACAGTGGTACAAAGTTCAGTCCGGTACCTGCCAGTAAGGATAGTCTCATTCATACCGCACGCACACACACACAACACACACACACACACACAACACACACACACACACACCACACACACACACAACACACACACACACACACACCTCTGCACGTGCAGATAAGCACTCATCAATGTCCAAACACAGACAAAGGAAAAACAACCGATTTGTGAAGGAGTAATCACAGCATGCTTCTTTACTGTAATGTTTGCAATGACTTGTCAGTGATAGGCCCTTGTAGATATTTGACAGTAAATCCATTCGTCTTTGAAATAAAGACCAAATTAACACCAGTCATTGAAATGGAAAAAAAGATAGTTGAGATCACACATTTCCAGCCCAACAGGACATCGACAGAAATGTTTTACAAATCCATTTCTTCAACATTTGATACAACTGATATCACAAAACGCTCAACAATCCCATTCACACCACACATACAAAACAAAGTTCTCACACACACATGTACACCAGCACATATAATGCACACATTGATATGCAGAAATGTGCTTATCACTGACTCTTTAAAACAGGGTACGTTGCTGTCATATTTGCAATGGCGTACCAAGGATAGGCCATTGCAAAGATGAGACAGCATCATAGCTCATATAGTGGCACAAAGATCACTAAAGTATCTGGCATTAAGGATAAGCAAATACAAACAGTCATTAGCACTAGTAACCAAACCATCCATCTGAAAGAACAAGTCTCATTCATACCCAATACAAAACACACATACAACACACACACACACACACACACACACACACACACACACACACACACACAACACGTACAGACACACGCACACACACGTCTCCATGTGCTGATTTACAGACATGCACTTCCAAACACGGACCAAACAAAAACAACCTATTTGTTCGGGAGTAGTAACAGCATCTTGTTTTACTGTAATATTTGCAAAGGTGTATCAGTGATAGGCCCTTGCAGATATTTTACTGTAAAACCAGTAATCTTTTAAACAAAGACCAAACTGACACCAGACATTAAAAGTAAACAAATGATATTTAAGATCACACATTTCCAGCCCACAGGACATCAGATATGTTTTGGAAATCAATTTTCTTCCAAATTTGAGAAGATTAACATAACAATAAAGACAACAATCTCGCTCGCGCCAAACATATACAACAAGGTTCACAGAGACTGGTACACGAGCACATATACTGCACACATAGATATGAAGAAAACATGCTTATCACCCACTGACTCGTCATGACAGGGTATGTTGCTGTGACCTACCAAGGACAGGCATAACTCATACAGTAGTACAAAGTTCAGACCAGTATCTGGCATTAAGGATAGTCTCATTCATACTGAAAAACACACACACAACACACCACACACACACACAACTGACGATGCATCACACCACTTCAATACAGTAGTTACAAAGCTAAGAGGATAAATAAAATACAAATTGTCATTAGGACGTAGTACACCAAGTAACCATTAGCAAAACATCTGAAGACCAAGTCTGAACATTCTATACCGAATACATGGACATACACACACACACGCTCACACCCACACACACCCACGCATACACACACACGCACGCATGCACAACACACACACGCACACACACACGCACGTCGACACACACACAATGGCCTACCAAGGAAAGGCATAACTCACACAGTAGTACAAAGTTCAGACCAGTATCTGGCATTAAGGATAGTCTCATTCATACCAACACACCACACACACACACACACACACACACACACACACACACACCACACACTGCAGCATAAGCACACTGAATGTCCAAACACAGACAATGCAAAACAACCTATTTGTCAAGGAGTAATCACAGCAGTGCGTTTCACTGTAATATTTGCAATGGCGTGTCAGCGATAGGCCCTTGTAGATAGTTGACAGTAAATCCATTCATCTTTGAAATAAAGACCAACCTAACACCAGTCATTGAAATGGAAAAAAACATAGTTACTACGAGATCACACATTTCTAGCCCTAAGGATATCAGATATGTTTTGGAAATCAAATTTCCTTCAAATTTGATCAGATCAACATGACAATACCGACAACAAACTCGCTAACACCAAACATATAGAACAAGGTTCACAGAGACTAGTACACGAGCACATAAACTGCACATACAGATATGAAGAAAACATGTTTATCACCCATGGACTCTTTACGACAAGATATGTTGCTGTAATATTTGCAATGGCCTACCAAGGAAAGGCATAACTCATACAGTGGTACAAAGTTCAGACCAGTATCTGGCATTAAGGATAGTCTCATTCATACCGAAAACCACACCACACACACACACACACACACACACACACACACACACGCATGCACCTCTGCACCTGCAGATAATCACACATGAACGTCCAAACACAGGCAAAGGAAAAATAACCTATTTGTCAAAGAGTAATCACAGCATGCTGCTTCACTGTAATATTTGCAGAGGCGTGTCAGTGATAGGCCCTTGCAGATAGTTGACAGTAAATCCATTCATCTTTGAAAGAAAGACCAAATTAACACCAGTCATTGAAATGGAAAAAAAAATGAAAGTTAAGATCACACATTTCTAGCCCACAGGACATCAGATGTGTTTTAGAAATCCATTTCTTCAAAATTTGATACAACTGACACAACAAACCGGTCAACAATCCCACTCACATCTCACATACAGAACAAGGTTTGCACAGACATGTACACTAGCACATATAATGCACACATTGACATGAAGACAACATGCTTATCATGGACTCTTTAAAACAGGATATGTTGCTGTCATATTTGCAATGGCGTACCAAGGACAGGCCATTGCAAAGATGAGACAGCATCATAGCTCATGTAGTGGCATAAAGATTACTAAAGTATCTAGCATTAAGGATAAACAAATACAAATTGTCATTAGGACTAGTAACCAAACCATCCATCTGAAAGAACAAGTCTCATTCATATGTAAGACATGGACACACACACACACACATTACACACACACACACCTGCACGAGCTGATTTACAGACACACACCAAACAAAAAGAACCTATTTGTTTGGGTGTAGTTGTTTTACTGTAATATTTGCAAAGGCGTATCAGTGATAGGCCCTTGCAGCTTACTTGACAGTAAAACCGTTCATCTTTTATATCAAGAGCAAACTGATATCATGCTCAGAAAGATAAAAAAGAAAAGAATGACAGCCGTGATCACACATTTCTAGCCCACAGAACATCAACAGAGTGTTTTAGAAATTCAGTATTTTCAATCCCAACTCACACCAAACAAATAGAACAAGGTTCACTGAGACAGGTAGGTACACAAGCACATATACTGCACACATCGATATGAAGAAAACATGCTTATCATGGACTCTTTACAACGGGGTATGTTGCTGTAATATTTGCAATGGCGTACCAAGGATAGGCCATTGCAAAGATTGGACAGCAGCATAACTCGTATGGTGGCACAAAGATTAGTAGAGTATCTGGTATCAAAGATGACAGGAAATAAAATTGTCAGTGGCACTAGAAACCAAATCATCCTGCTAATACAAATACAAATACTCTGAAGTCGTGAAGACCAAAGCAAAAGTTCAAAAAGAATGCATGGATCCAGACACTAACGGGACATACACTCACACACACACACACAGGTGGTCAAATCAGACCTTTTTCAGTGGCATTTCCTTTCTCAGTTTTTTTCTTTCTTTTTTCCTTTTTCTCAGTTTTTCCAATATCTCGTTTTTCTCATGGACTTCAGATACTCTATCCTTTACCCGCTTTTTTCCTTTTAGTTGTTATAAACGCTAAAAAAACAAACAAAAAGAAAACGTGTGCACCCACGCACACGCACACATGCATATGCAGATAAGCACACATGAACGTCCAAACACAGACAAAGCAAAAACAACCTATCTGTCAAGGAGTAATCACAGCATGCTGCTTTACTGTAATATTTGCAATGGCTTGTCAGTGACAGGCCCTTGCAGATATTTGACAGTAAATCCATTCATCTTTGAAATAAAGACCAAATTAACACCAGTCATTAAAATGGAAAAAAACGATAGTTGAGATCACACATTTCCAGCCCACAAGACATCGACAGACATGTTTTAGCAATCCATTTCTTCAACATTTCATACAACTGATATAACAAAACGCTCAACAATCCCACCCACACCACACATACAGAACAAGGTTCGCACAGACACGTACACTAGCACAATAATGCACGCATTGATATGAAGAAAACATGCTTATCATGGACTCTTTAAAACAGGGTATGTTGCTGTCATATTTGCAATAGCATACCAAGCATAGGCCATTGCAAAGATGAGACAGCAGCATAGCTCATATAGTGGCACAAAGATTTCTAAAATATCTGGTATTCAGGATAAGCAAATACTAATTGTCATTAGGAGTACTAACCAAACCATCCATATGAAAGAACAAGTCTCATTCATACCGAATACATGGGGACACACACACACACACAAACACACACACGCACACACACACGCACACGCGCGCGCGTGCGCACACACACACGTACACACACACACACATCTCCACGTGCTGATCTTACAGACATGCACTTCCAAACACGGACCAAACAAAAACAACCTATTTGTTCGGGAGTAGTAACAGCATCTTGTTTTACTGTAACATTTGCAAAGGTGTATCGGTGATAGGCCCTTGCAGATATTTGACAGTAAAACCAGTAATCTTTTAAACAAAGACCAAACTGACACCAGACATTAAAGTAAACAAATGATACTTGAGATCACACATTTCCAGCCCACAGTACATTAGATATGTTTTGGAAATCAATTTTCTTCCAAATTTGAAAAGATTAACATAACAATAACGACAACAATCTCGCTCACACCAAACATACAGAACAAGGTTCACAGAGACTGGTACACGAGCACATATACTGCACACATAGATATGAAGAAAATGCTT
>JAMYXO010008412.1:2500-10879 GCA_033310375.1 Conus canariensis
ACTCTCTCCTCTCTCTCTTTCGCTGGATACACAACGCATGCATATATATATATCAATATATATATATATATTAAATATATATATATATCAGAGAGAGAGAGAGAGAGAGAGAGAGAGAGAGAGAGAGAGAGAGAGAGAGAAGAGATTTGGATTTTGTTTTAGGTTTAATCTTTTTTTCGAATGTTTTGGGTGTTGTAACGTCCTACCTGAAGTAACCCAATAGTAACAAAACGTGCTGTGTCTGTTTTAGTTTGTTCTTTCCTTTGGTTGCGCAGTATTTATATATTTTGCTTTTTTTTTTTTTTTTTTTTTTTTTTGCTTGTTTTCAACCAGCGGTCAATCTGCTTGAAACCAACCTATAAGTTTTTGTCATTTCAATTCAAAAGGTTGGAATGGATAGTAGCTTATTGCTGTAATATAATATAGACCAATGAAAAGCAATGAAGCGAACAAAATAGAACGAACATTTCAGTGACACTACATAAATGCCAAAACAAAAGAAAACCGACTAAACGAACACATCCATGCAGGACTTGTATCCACTTAAATCAGGTGCGTCTTGGATGTCGTACATTGATGAATCATTTAAAGTTATTTATAAGCAACATGGGAAATTGTTAGATGGGGGTAATGAATGGGAAAAAACAGAAGAGGAACAAGACAAGACAACCATCAACAACATCCACAGCAACAACAACAACAACAACAATAACAACCAACATTACAATCACAACGACAGCAAGAAGAAGAAGATGAAGAAGAAGAAGAAGAATAGCAACAGCAGCAGCAACATCAACAACAACACCAACCGCCTGCACAGCAGCAGTAGCAGCAACAATCAACAGTGACAACACCACAGCAACAACCACAGCGACAGCAAAACACAACAGCAACAAGAACAACACAGCACGAAAAGAAGAAGAAGAAGAAGAAGAAGAAGAAGGAAGAAGAAGAAGAATGAAGAAGAGAAGAACAACAACAACAACAACAACAACAACAACAACAACAACAACAACAGCATCAAGAAGAACAAGAAGAAAAAGAAAATAGAAGAAGCAGGAGAACAAGACAAGAACAAAAGCAAAAACAAGAAGAACAAGAACAAGAACAAGAAGGAAAGATATTTCTTGTCGAGAGCAACTCTGCCACTCACCTGACCAGTAGAAGACTTCGTTCCAGCGACAGTAATACGGTTATTACTGGCGAAGATCTTTGGCTTATCTCACAGGCCCCAGACACTCTGCGGACTCACCGTGGACACGTTACTGGCAGGATACTGCATCTCTTTCTGCATGAATGCAAACTTGGTCATTTAGGTTGACATAGCATACATACATACAGACATACATCATACATTCATACATACAACATACATACATTCACACACATACAACTATACCATACACATTTACCTACCATACACACATACAAGAGAGAGAGAGAGAGACAGAGAAGAGAGAGAGTAGAGAGAGATAAGATTGATAGAAAAATAGAGATATAGAATATATATGCGCGCCTACTTGTGTGTGTGTGTATTTGTGTGTTGTGTGTGTGTGTGTGTGTGTGTGTGTGTGTGTGTTTGTGTGTGTTTCTAAGATGCAAAAGTCGCCGAATAAACACAGGAACTTACGTGAAATCAGCCTAAGCATTTGATATGTTTTCACAAGCTATGCATCCTACCACTACCACAGACAAATGAGGTCCATGTCTCCTCCGAATCTTGGACGACAGCTATATAACTTACCTTACAGCGTTTATAAAAAAAAAAGTATCTCAATACACAAGCACTATCTGATAATGTTAGAGGACACTGACTAAGCCATCACTTCTTTATTCACTTCTATAAGCGTTAATTGGCGTACTCATTATAGCCGCTTGTTAAGACTGGACGCAAGGCTGCACAGAGCTGACAGAAGATCTACCTGATGGCACTAATCGTTCGCTTTCCCTGTCATTTATTTGAATACCAATCATAAAACATTTCCACTCCTTCATCCATTTTTCATGAAATGCATTCTTTGTGTAGACGTCTCGGGTCCATCCTACAAACCGCACAAAGCAGCGTTTTCCTCTGAAAGTTGAGACAAGATTTACGTTTTTGTAAGACAACGAGCGTGCAGATCAACGCACGCATTTGTTACGAAGAAAAACAATCTACGGTCTAATATGATTTTCATGGAATATAGACATTTCTAGGCAATATAGGTGTTTTCTTTTGTTTCGTTTTGTTTTTTCCTTTTGAATGTTCGTCTTTCATGCCAAATCAGAAAGAAGTACATGAAATTCATCTCTTCAAATCATTTCCAAGTATTACCTACCCTGGTTAAGAACAAGAACCTATTTCTTTTCCACTAATGAACGGAATGAAATGGTGGATCCGAGATCCATCGACGTTGACTGGTCGCGTTTCTCCTAATGCTCCAACATCAAATAATGCCAAGACAGGCGATAGTGGCTCACACAGTGAGGGGCTCCCAGAATGCCCCATACATAAAATAATTGCCAAGACAGGGCTTTTAGTGCTCACACAGATTGATTGGTCCCCTGACACAAATAATGCCAAGACAGGCGTTAGTGCACACACAGTGATGGCTCCAGACAATCCAAATAATGCCAAAGACAGGCGTTTAGTGCTCCACAGTGATGGCTTCCCTGAATCCCCATACATCAAAATAATGCCAAGCCAGGCGTTTAGTGCTCACACAGTGATGGCTCCAACATCAAAAATCCAAGACCAGGCGTTTAGTGCTCATCACAGTGATGCTCCAGACATCAAATAATGCCCAAGACAGGCGTTATGCTCACACAGTGATGGCTTCATACATCAAATATTCCAGACAGGCGTTAGTGCTCACACAGTGATGGCCCAGACATCAAATAATGCCAGGACAGGCGTTAGTGCTCACACAGTGATGGGCTCCTGGCAGTCGGGAATCTGAATCAGGACCTGTGTCTTCACGTGCACAACAGGGGAAGTCGTTTGAGGGCTCTCTACCTAACAACAGCACCGCATCCTTACAGTATTCTCACATACAGAATGATGTGTTTTTTTGGGCACTTTTATCAATTAATGACCCATATATGTTTCGTAGTTAACGCACTGAGTTCAGAATCTACCCGCAAAGAGAGGCCTTTTTAAAAAGGGAAAATGCGAATTCTGTCATAAAACACAGTAATGTAACCCCACCCCCACACCCCCAAAACCACCAGCACCTCAGGAGTGAATGCATACCATAGTATTTCTGCTTTGCATGCGTTCAGTGGAATCCGGTCAGTGCCTTTGTCCCACTATCCTGGTCACTTGAAGAGAGAGAGAGAGAAGGAGAGAGAGAGAGAAGAGAGAGAGAGAGAGACAGACAGACAGACAGACAGACAGACAGACGACAGACAGAGACAACCCGAGAGAGAGAGCCCGCATGCCGCTTAGCACTGTAAACAGCATCTCCCCAGCGGGAATTTCGCTGAAGGCGCGCGCCAGTGGAAACCGGCTCTGTGACGGACAACACGTCCATTTCGCGGCGCGCAGCTGGAAAAAGAAGTAGGCTACATCCGCGATGGACGTGCATTGCTGTCAGCTTACGGTCAGCTGTCAGCCTAAGGGGCCACAGACGTTGCCACCTGTACAATCATGGATTCACCTGCCTTTGAGACATGCGTCCTTGTCTGTGTCCTGTGGGATGATCTTGAGCAGGGAGGAGGGGCCAACACATGCCTGCCCCATCCCAGCTCTTATGATGGAGCTTCGAAACTGCGGGAAGGATCGTGTTGGTGTAACCTGTTTCTTTCTTACGCCAGAGTGGTGACCCTCTGCATGTTTTGGCATCTACACCGAAAATAGCATTACTTTACACCCCCCCACCCCCACCCCCAAGCACGGGGTCGGCAGTATTCCCAAAGACACACTCCCACATGCTCATTATTTACCTAAGTATGTTAAAGATATTCTTTTCTCTGTTCATCCACTAAAATCTTCTTTTTTATTAAAATTTATTCTCAAAAATTTCTTTTTTTATATTATAAAAAAACCCCCATCTTTCCCTTCCAAACAAATCTTCTTTTTTTATCTCTCTCTCTCTCTTTCTCCCTCTCTCTCCTCTCTCCTCTTTTTTTTTTTTTTTTTTTCTGTCCCAACCCTGCGCCACCCAAAGCAGTGCACCCACCCGCTCATTCCGACACCCCGTCCACAGCCACAGCCCTCGGCCCCGCCGCACCCCGGGACCGGCAACCACACGGGCAGTCAATGTCAAGTCGTCAAAGCAACCCACCGGGGGAGACATGCATGCGCCGATCACTTCGTGGAGTTCATGGCGCCTGTTTGATCTAACTACGGACACCGCCTACTAAACCCCCCACTGCGACAATTATTGCTTAGTGCGGGGGGCCGGGGGTGAGGAGCTCTCCCCCCGGGGGGCGCCACCACGTCCTCCAACGACAGCCCCCATGGACTCGCCCATACAGGTGACCCGACGGAACCAAACCAAGGCCACAGACGTGGAGGGGACATCGAAACTGAGGTCACCATGCTCCTCTCTCTCTCTCTCTCTCTCTCTCTCTTCTCCCCGTCTCTCTCTCTCCTCTCCCCAAACACACACACACACACCACACCACACCAGAGGGAGGGGGGGGAAGAAGAGAGAGAGAGAGAGAGAGAGAGAGACAGACAGCCCAAAACAGACAGACAGACAGACAGGGATAAGGACAGTGAAAGACAGACAGACAGACAGAAAGGTAGATACATACAAGCAGACAGACAGACAGAGACAAGGCACAGACATAGGCACCCAACACACACAAACTACCACACACCCACACACAACACACACCACACACACCCCACAGATGGATGGACGGACGGACAACAGTCACAGACAGACAGACAAATAGACAGACAGACAGATAGAAAAAAGACAGACAACAATTCGCCCGCACCCTACTCTCTCTCTTTCTCTCTCCTCTCTCTCTCTTTTCTCTCTCTCTCTCTCTCTCTCTCTCCACACACACACGCGCGCGCGCGCGCCCGCACACACACACACACACACACACACCCCAACACACACACACACCACACACACTGCCTTCCAATCACAAACACACCGACTCAGTAAAGACAGATTCGCTCGCGTCCGCAAGTACTACTACTCCCATACACACTGAGATGGATAACACTGATCCATACGGCCCGCCCGAGGCGCACTGGACACTGACTAAGGTATCCCTGTACTTGGTCACATCAATGTGCAAAACGCTGGAGGAGGCATTGGGCGGATGGCTAGCACATGACTGAAGCCTTCACTGTTTGTGCACGTCTGCTGTCGCAGGTGGCAGCCTGTCCGTTGGGCCACGTACCAAGTGAGACTGTCTGGCTGTCGACGCAGGTTTAAGGCGTGCACCGAGTTTTTTGGAACCTTCGTGGTGGACAGACTGCATTCTAAAAAGACGGATCCCTGGAAACACAGGCGTACGTCAAACGATCGTTAAATCACAGACAGCAATGACTGCAACAAAAAACAACAAAATAACAACAACAACAACTTCATTATCGTCGTCCGTCGTCATCATCATTATCGTCAAACGTCATCGTCCCTCATCACCATCACATCATCATCATCAATCGTCGTCGTCGTCGCGTCGTCGTCGTCTCGTCGCGTCGTCGTATTCGACATCATCATCATCAGCATCAGCATCACATCATCAATCATCATCATCATCATCTTCAGCACCCATCATCATCGTCGTCGTCGTCCGGCCGTCGTTCGTCGGGTTTTTAACATCATCCTTCAATAAAAACAAGATCAGCTGCTGCAACAGGGTCAGCAGCAACACATCAACAACAACAACAACGACAAAAACAGTGACAACAACAACAACAATACTTAAGACAATAATGATTTCGTGTTTTGGAATGTACAATATGTCCGTATTTGGGGAGAAAAAAAGACAAGACCTCATGCGTTGTGTGTGTGTGGTGTGGGTGTGTTGTGTGTGGGGTGTGTGTGTGGTGTGTGTGTGTGTGTGTGTGTGAGTCGTATGTGTGTGCGTGCGTGCGTGCGTCGTGCGTGTGTGTGTGTGTGTTTTGTGTGTGTGTGATGTGTGTGTGGTTGTGTGTTGTTTTGGTGTGTGTGTCTTCTTCTTCTTCTTCTTCCGAATACTGGATAGGTTCGATGAACATTAGAAATCCAATGAATAGTATGGTTTAGAACTGGTTCCCTTTTAGGGGTTCTAGTGGTGACCCATTGGCTCTAAGATTTTTAAAAACTATGTTAAACTATGTACAATGCTGCCTTGGTGGATTATGGCAGAAGACCTAGGCTTGTAGAACACCTAGGCCTTGCTTGAAATCTCTCCAGTGAAGGAGAGTCAGTGAGGCTGGCAGGGAGGTTGTTCCATTCCCTAATTGTCCGTGGGAAAAAACTGGCATGAAGAACGGGGTGTCTAGTGGTTTCCTGGTAAAGTCTTTTCGCACCCCCGGGTTCTAGAATCTGAACTTCTGAAGAATTTAGATGGCTCTGTATCTAGAAGGTGTTCACAATGCGATAGAGCATGAGCGGGCGGTTTTAGCTCTGCGTTGTTGTAGTGGTTCCCTTTTCAAAGCGTCCAACATGCTTGTCACACATCCGGGGGTCCGGTCGTGTAGTGTTGTAGACAAAGCGAGCTGCTCTGCGTTGCACTTGCCCCAGCGCTGCTATGTCTCCTTGGCCGGTCGGGTCCCAGACTGTGGAATGCATACCCCTACGACCGGTCTGGGCCATGGTTTTGTAGGTGGCTGCTTTGACTGTGGGCGTGCGCTCTCTAAAGTCTCTCCTAAGGAAACCAACAGTTCTGTTTCCTTTGTTGACTGTGGTCTTGAGTGGCCCTGACCAGGATAAATCATCACTGTGTGTGTGTGTGTGTGTGTGTGTGGTTGTGTGTGTGTGTGTGTGTGTTGTGTGTGAGTGCATGCGTGTATGCATGCATGTACATGCGTGGATGCGTACATGTACATGCATGTGTTGTGTGTTGAGTGTGGTGTGTGTGTGTGCGCGCGGGGCGCGGGCATGGGGTGTGTGTGTGTGTGTGTGTGTGTGTGCGCGCGCGCGCGGCGCGCGCTCGCATTCTGAAATTCACAGACCCAATAAACTAGTCGGACAAATTCGATTTGGTTCACCATTTTGCAATCAATCACGTGCGTAAACATATAAACAAAGTGCAAGTTAAAGATAAAGAAAAAAAAGAAAAACTGAGGGCGCATGAATAAAGGCTGATTAATAGGAAAGCATATTTCAAGCAAGCGTTTTTGCGTTTCAACAGTAAAGACCAAAGTCTGACAGTCATAAAAGATACAACGATGCGTGGACAACGGGGAAAAGGAGGGGGATGGAGGGGTATGTGCAAGTTGAGAGGTGTTTTACCCCACAAAAAGCAGAATTAGTTTAGCTTATGGACATGCAAGTATTTGGGAGTAAAAATACCGCACCACACACACACACACACACGCGCGCCGCGCGCGCGCACCACACACACACACACACACACACACACACACACACCACACTCACACACACACACACACACACACACACACACACCACCCACGCACGCCGCACGCACGCACGCACACACACACACACACACACACACAACACACACACCACACACACACACACACACAGGCGCGCGCGCACATACACACACGCTCGCGCGCGCGCATGCACACACCCCTCCCCCCCCCACACAAAACATACACACACACAAAACACGCAAAATTGGGATACTAAAATACTTAATAGTGACAGATATTCAACATATCATTCCTTCATATGCTTTTTGGCAGCCTGAGAAATATTGAACTGGTATTACAATTCCTAAATTTCGCAGTGTTCGTGAGATTTCCGACTTGGTATTAGTGTTTGAATGTCCATCAAAGATATACATTAAAAATCCAGAAACTGTCATTCTGTAATCAAATCGAGAACGATCACATTTTTTTTTTTTTAATTGTTTGTCCATCGTATAAAGATTTAAGAGATAAATACCTTTGCCTCATACTAGAAATGCTCATCAAATGTCATTGCTTCTTTCACTGCAAAATGAAAAGAGAATTGTAACTCGCTCTGTAGCTATGTTCATTTTTAAAGCATTAAAACGAAGAGAGGAACTGTTATCAGTTAAAAACACAAATGCCAGAGTAATTTTCAGGGAAAAACATTTTGTTATGCAAAAAATTTTCTTTCTAATTTTCAGTGTATGCGCCGAGCGCGTGTGTGTTCTACTTTTTTCTTGACCTCATTGCAGATAGGTCGGGGGCGTTTGCAATTAAAAATTTTAGTAGAGTTGAGTTTTGTCTGTCTGTCGTCTGTCTGGTCCTTTTCCTCCTCTCCTCTCTTCTCTCTCTTTCTCCCC
>JAMYXO010008413.1:0-10877 GCA_033310375.1 Conus canariensis
TGGGGGTGGGTGTGTGGGTGGGGGGTGGTGGGGGTGTTGTGGGTGGTTTGGTTTGGTGGTGTGTGGGGTGGTGTGGTGTTGGGGGTGGTTGTTTGTTGGGGGGTTTGGTGGTGTTGTGGTGTTGGGGTGGTGTTGGGGGGGGTGTTGGGTTTGGGGTTTGGTTTTGTTGGGGGTGGTTGGGTGTGGGTTGGGGGGGTGTTGTGGGGGTTGTGGGTTTGTTGGGGTTGGGTGGTTGTGTGGGGTGGTTGGTTTGGGGTGGTTGGGGGTGGGTGGGGGTGTGGGGGGTTTGGGTGGTGGGGGGTGTTTTGGGTGGTGGTTTGGTGGGGGGTTGGGTTGGGGTTGTGTTTGGGGGGTGGGGGTGGGTTGTGTGTGGTTGTGTGGTGTGTTGGTTGGGGGTTTGGTTTGGGGGGGGGTGGGGGGTTGGGGTGGGTGTGGGTTGGGGGTGTGGTGGGGTGGGTTGGTGGGGTTTGTGGGGGGTTGGTGTGGTGGGGGTGGGGGTGGGTTGGTGGGGGTGTTTGTTTGTTGGTGTTGTGGTGGTTGTTTGGGGGGTGTGGGGGGTGTGGGTTGGGTGGGGGTGTGGGGTGGTGGGTTTGGTTGGTGGGTGTGGTGGGGGGGGTTTTGTTGGTGGTGGGGTGGGGTTGTGGTGGTGGGGGTGTGTGTGGGTGGTTGGGGTTGGGTGGTGGTTGTGGGGGGGGTGTGGGTGGTGGGTGTTGGGGGTTGGGGGTGGTGTTTGGTGGGGTGTGTGTGGTTGGTGTGGGTGGTGGTTGGGGGTTGGGTTGGTTGGGGGTGTTGGTGTGGGTGTTTGGGGGTTGGTTGTGGGTGTGTTGGTTGTGTTGGTGTGGGTGGTTGGGGTGGGGTTGTGTGGGGTGGGGTTTGTGGTTGGGGGTGGGTGGTTTGGGTTTGGGGTGTGTTGGTGTGGGGTGGGTGTGGTGGTGGGTGGTGGGTGGTGGTGGTGTGGGGTGGTGGGTGGGGTGTGTTGGGGTGTTGGGGTGTGTGGTGTTGGTTGGGTTGGGGGTTGTGTGTGTTGGGTGGGGTTTGGGTTTGGTTGTGTGGGTGTGTGGGTTGGTGGTGGGTGTTGGTTGGGGTGTGGTTGGGGGGTGGTTGTGGTTGTGGGTGTGTGTGGGGTGGGTTGTTGGGTGTGTTGGGTTGGGTGGGGGTTGTGGGTTGTGTGTTTTTGGGTGGGTGGTTGGGTGGGGTTGGTGTGGGTTGGTGGGGTTGGTGTGGGGGTTGGGGGTGTTGGGTGGGGGGTGTTGGGTGTTGGGGTGGGGGTTGGGTTGGGTGGTTGGGGTTGGGGTTTGGTGGGTTGGTGGGGGGTGTTTGTGTTGGGTGGTTGGTGGGGTGTGGTGGGTTTGGGGTGTTTGTGGTGTGGGTTGGTGTGGGGGTGGTGTTGGGGTTTTTTTTGGGGGTTGTTGGGGGGGGGGGTTGGTTGGGGGGGTGGGGTTTGGGGGGGTGGGTGGGTGTGGGGGTTTGGTTGGGGGTGGTTTTGGGGTTGGGGGTTGGGGTTTGGTGGGGTTTGGGGTGGGTTGGGTGTTGGGGGTTGGGGGGTTGTGGGGTGTTGGGGGTGGGGTTGGGGGGGTGGGGGGGGGTGTTTGGGGTGTTTGGTTTTGTGGGGGTGGGGGTGGGGGGGTTTGGGGGTTTGGGGTTTGTGGGTTTGTGGTGGTTGGTTTTGTTGGGGTGTTGGGTGGGTGGGTTTGGGGGGGGTGTGGTGGGTGTGTTTTTTTTTGGGGGTGGGGTGGGGTGTTGGTGGGTGGGGTGGTTGGTGGGTGGGTGGGGGTTGGGTTGGGGTGTGGTTTGTGTGGGGGGGTGGGGGGTTGGTGTGTGGTTTGGTTGGTGGGTTGTGGTTGGGGTGTGGTGGGGTTGTTGGGGGGTGGGGTGGGGTGGTTGGGGGGGGGGTGTGGTGGGGGGTGGTGTTGTGTGGTTGGGTGGGTGGGTTGTTGTGGTGTTGGGTTGGTGTGGGTGTGGGGGGGTGGGTTGTTGGGGTGTTGTTGGGGGTTGTGGGTGGTGGGGTTGGTTGGTGTTTTGGGGTGGTTGGTTGTGGGTGTGGGTTGGTTGTGGTTGTGGGTTGGGGGTGGGTTGTGTGGGTTGGTGGGGTGTTGGGGGGTGTGGGGGTGGGTTTGGTTTTGGTTGTTGGGGGTTGGGGGGGGGGGGGGGGGGTTGGTGGGGTGGGGGTGGTGGTTGTTGTGGTGGTTGGGTTGGTGGGTGTGTGTGTTTGGGTGGTGGGGGGGGGTTGGTGGTGGGGTTGGTTTTGTGGGTTTGGGTTGGTGGTTGGTTTGGGGGGGGGGGGGTGTGGTTGGGTGTGTGGGGTTTGGGTTGTTTGGGTGGTTGTTTGGGGGGTGTGTGTGGTGGGGGGGGTGTGGTTGGTGTGGTGGGGTGGGGGGGTTGGGTGGTTGTGTGTTGGGTTGTGGTGTGGGGTGGTTGGGGGTGGTGTTGTTGGGGGGGGGGGGTGGGGGGGGTGGGGGGGGTGGGGGGGGTTGGGGGGGTTTTGTGGGGGTTGGGGGGGGGTGTGTGGGGGGTGGGGGGTGGGGGGGTGGGGTTTTGTTGGGTTGGGGTGGGGGTGGGGTGGGGGGGTTGGGTGGGTGGGGGGGGGGTTTGGGGGTTGGTGGTTGTGGGGGGTTGGGGGTTGGGGTTTTTGGTGGGTGGGGGGGGGTTGGTTTTTTGGTGGGTGGGGGGGGGTGGGGGGTTGGTTGGGGGGGGGGTTGGGGGTGGGGGGGTGGGGGGGGGGTGTTTTGGGTTGTTGTTTTGGGTTGTTGGTGGGGGTTTGGTGTTGGTGGGGTGGTTGTGGTGTGGGTGTGTGGGGTGGTGTTGGGTGGGTGGGGGTGGTGGTTGGGTGGTTTGGGTGTGGTGTTTGTGGGGTTGGTGGTGGTTTGGGGTGGGGGGTGTGGGGTGTGGTGTGGGGGTGGGGGGGGGGGGGTTGTGGGGTTTGGTTGGTTGTTTTGGGGGTTGTGTGGTGTGGGGTTGGGGTGGTTGGTTGGGGTGTGTGGGGGGTTTGGTGGGTGTGGTTGTTGGGGTTGTTGTTGGGGTGGGGTTTGGTGGTGTGGGTGTGGTTGGGGTGGGTTTGTGTTGGGGGTGGGGGTGGTGGGTGGGTGGGGTGGGTTGGGTGTGGTTGGTGGTGGGTGTGTGTGTTGGTGGGTGGTTGGTTTGGTGGGTTGGGGGGTGGTGGGGGTGTTGTTGGGTGGTGGTGTTGTTGGGTTGTGGTGGTGTTGGTGGGGTGGGGGTGTGGTGTGTTGGTGGGTGTTTTGTTTGTGTGGTGGTGGGTTGGTGGGGGTTGGGGGGTGGTTGGGTTTGTGTGGTTGGGTTTTGTGTGGTTGGGGGTGTTGGTGGGGTGGTGTGGGGTTTTGTTGGGTGGGGGTTGTTGGGTTTGGTGGGGGTTGGGGGTTGGTGGTGGTTGTGGGGTGGGTGTGGTTGGGGGGGGGTTGTTTGTGTGGTGGGTTGTGGTGGTGGGTGGGGGTTGTGTGGTGTTGGTGGGTGTTGTGGTTGGGGTGTGTGGGGGGTGGGTGTTGGTGGGTGGGGTGGTTGTGTGGGTGGGGTGGGTGGGTGTTGGGTGTGGGGTGTGGTGGTTGTGGTGTGGGGTGTGTGTTTGGTGTGGTTGTTGTGTTGGGTGGGTGGTTGTGTGGTGGGGTGGTTTGTGGTGGGGTGGTGTTGTGTTGGGGGTGGGTGTGGGGTGGGTGTTGTGTGTTGGGTTTGGTGGTGGTGGTGATTTTGGGTATTTATGTTGTGTGGGTTGTTTGGATTGTGGTTTTGTGTGTTGTGTGGGTTTGGTTGTGTTGGTGGTTGTATGTTGGGTTTTTATTATGGTGTTTGTTGGTTGTGTGGGTGGTTGTTGGGAGTGATTATTGTTGGTATTAGGGGTGAATTGATATGGGGGTTTTTGTATTTTTGTGGTTTTTTGTGGATTATGAGTATTTTAGGGATTGATTATTATGATGGTTGATGTTGTATGGGGTGATTATTAGGAGGATTATAATTATGTGGGGGGATTTTGATTGAATGTATTTATGGGGATTGGTTTGGGGTTATGTATTAATGTTATTGGTGATTTTATGAAGTATGATATTAGGGATTGAATGTATAATGGATGGGATTTATGAGTATTATTGTAGGGATTGGAATGTATATTATGGGTGTTTTATGGAGGTGATTATTAGTATGGGAATGTATAATTGATGGGTGATTTAGAGTGATTATGTAGGGATTAATTTAATGATGTGTATTTTATGGAAGTGATTATAGGATGGATGGTATATGTGATGGGTATTTTAGGAGGGATTATAGATGATGTATTTGATGGTGATTATGGAAGTTATTATGGGATTGTGATATAAGGTGATTTTTTGGGGAGTATTATTTGGATAGGTTATTGATGTATTTTATTGAGGTTATTGGTATAATTTGGGGGGTTTTGGAGTGATTATTAGATTGGGAATGTATAATGAGGTGATTTATGGAAGATGTATTATTAGGGATTGAAGGTATTTATGGTGTTGTATGGATATGGGGTATTATGGAGGATTGAATGGTATATAGATTGTGATTTTGAAGTGTATTTTATGGATGAGGATATTGATTGATGTTAAGATGGATTATGTGGGTTATTGTAATTGGGATGGGTGATTTATGAAGTTATTATTAGGGATTGAATGTATTAATTGATGGGTGATTTTATGGAAGGTATTATTGATTGATGTATAATTGTGGGGTGTTTTATGGAGGTATTATGTAGGATTGAAGTATAATGTAGGGTGTTTTAGAAGGTGATTATTAGGGTTGATTGTTATGATGTGATGTTTATGGAGGTGTATTATGTGGATTAATGTATATGATGGTATTGTATGGAAGGTATTATTAGATGATAGTATAGTGAGGTGATTTTATGTGTATGTATTGGGGATGTATATTGATAGGATTTTATGGTGAGGGTGTTTTTTAGGTTGAATGTATAATTGAGGTGGTGATTTATGAGGATTATTAGGGATGAATGTATAATTGATGGTGATTTTATGAAGTATTTTGGATGAGGTATGATTATAGGATTAGGGGTTTTGGTGTGATATTATGGTTTTTTGGAAGTTATTATGTAGGATGATGTATATGATGGATTTATGAAGGTGTTATATGTAGGTGGTTGTATATTGGGGTGATTGTAGTGTTGGATTGATGGGTAATTGAGTGATATGAGGTGATTATTAGATTGGAATGTATATTGATGTGATTTTATGGAAGGATATTGGATTGGAATGGTTAGATTATGGGGTATGATTATGAGAGATTATGTAGGGATTGGGAATGGTTATGATGGGTTTATGAAGTGTATTATTAGATTAATGTATAATTGATGGTATTTTATGAAGATGATTATTAGGATTGAATGTATAATTGATGGGTGATTTTATTGGAAGGATATGTAGATTAATGTATATTTGATAGGTATTTATGAAGTTGATTATTAGGATTGGAATGTAAATTGTAGGGGTGATTTTATGGAGGTTATTATTAGTGATTGATGTATAATTGTAGGTGATTTTATGGAAGGTGATTATTAGGATTGGATGGTATAATTGATGGGTGATTTTATGGAAGGTTATTTATTAGATTGATGTATAATTGATGGTGGTATTTTATGGAAGTGATATTAGGATGAATGTATAATTGATAGGGTGATTTTATGAAGTGATTATTAGGATTGAATGTATAATTATGGTGATTTTATGGAAGTTATTATTATGGATGAATGTATAATTGATGGTGATATTATGGAGTATATAGGGGATTGTGGGAAGTTAATTGATTTGGGGGATTTTTTGGGAAAATATTATTAGGATTGAATTTATAATGGGTGGGGATTTTATGAGAGTTATTAGGGGTTAATTATAATTGATGGGTGATTTTATGGAAGGTTAATATTAGGATTGAATTATAATTAGGTGATTTTATGGGAAGTATTATTAGGATTGAATGTATAATTGATGGGGGATTTTATGGAAGATATTATTAGGGATTGAATGTTAATATATGGTGATTTTATGGGGAAGTGATTATTAGAAATTGAATGTATAATTTATGGGTGTTTTTATGGGAAATGATTATGTAGGATGAATGTATTTAAATTTATGGTGATTTTAGAAGGTGATTATTAGGGGATTGAATGTATAATTGATGGGTATTTTTGAAGGTATATTAGGATTGAATGTATAATTTGGGTTATTTTTTGGAAGGTTTTTATTAGGAATTGATGTATAATTGATAGGGTGATTTATGGAAGTATTATTAGATTAATGTATAATTGATGGGTGATTTATGGAAGGTATTATTAGGATTAATGTATAATTGATTTTATTTATGGAAAATTGAATTATTAGGGGATTGAATGTATAAATATGGGTGATTTTAAGTAAGTAGGGATTAAATTAATTAGGTGATTATGGAAGGTATTTATGTGTGATTTAGGGGTGTAAATGTTATTTATTAGGTATTATGGATGAATTTGGTATTTTAAATTTATGGGGGAATTTATGGGAAATTATTATTAGGTTGGAATGTTAATTTTAGGTATTTTTTGAAGTTATTATGTAGGGGTTGAATTATTTTAATTTATGGTTTATTTTATGTAAGTATTTTTAGGATTGAATGTATAATGATAGGGTATTTTATGGAGTTATTATTAGGATTGGAATGTATAATTTATAGGTGATTTTATTGAAGTGATTTTTAGATTGATGTATAATTGATAGGGGGATTTATGAAGTTATTATTAGGATTGAATGGGATATTGATGGGGGTTTTATGGAAGGTTTATTAATTAATTAAATTGAAGGTGATTTTAAGGGATTATGTAGGTAAGTATAATTATGGTGTATTTGGATGATTATGAATTTAATATGGGTATTTTATGGGAAAGGGTTATTATTTTGGGGTGAATGTATAATTGATGGGGTGATTTATGGAAGTTATTAATTAGGGGATTGGATGTATATTATGGGGTTATTTTATGGAAATATTTTAGGATTGGGAGTTTTAATTTATTGTATTTTATGAAAATGATTTTTAGGGTGAATTATAATTGATTGGGTGATTTTAGAAGTGATTATTAGATTAATGAATAATGATGGTTTATTAAAGAAAGTTTTTAGGGATTGAATTATATTAAAAGGATTTTATGAAGATGATTATTTAGGATTGAATGATATGTTGGGGGAATTTTTGGAAATATATTGAGGTGTTAAAATTTTTATGATTTTATAAGATGATAAGGATTGGGAAAGTAAATTATGGGTTATTTTAATGGAAGTTTATTAATTAGGGATTGAATATAAAATTATGGTGATTTTATGGGAAGTTATTATGTAGGGGTTGAATGTATAATTATATGTGATTTTATGGAAATTATTATTAGGATTGGAATTATAATTGATTGGGTATTTTATGGAAGTTATTATGTAATTGGATTTTAATTGATGGGGTGAATTTTATTTAAGTTTATAAGTGGGAATTTTAATTGATGGGGATTTTAATATATAAAGGGGTTGATTTATTTTATGGGGGATTTTATGGAAGGGATTTTGGGATGTGTATATTGATTGGGTGATTTTAGAAGTTATTATTAATTAAGTATATTGATAGGGGTTATTTTTATGGAAGTTATTATTAGGATTAATGTATATTAGGTTTTTATTGAAGATATTATGTAGGGAAATTTAATGTATAATTGATGGGGTGATTTTATGGAGGTGATTATTTAGGATTGAAGTATAATTTATGGGATTTTAGAAGGGTTTTTATGTAAATAATGTATAATTGATTGGGTATTTTATTAAGTTATTATTAGTTGGGAATTTTATAATTGAGGTGATTTATGGAGGGGATATGTAGGAAATTGAATGGTAAATTGATGGGGGATTTTATGAATGTGATTATTAGGAATTTGGAAATTAAAAATTGATTGGGTTGATTTATTGAAAATGATTATTAGGGATTGGGGAAAGTATATTGATTGGTTATTTTATGAAGATTATATTAGGGGAAATTTAATGGTATAAATTGATGGTGATTTTATGGAAGTATTATTAGGTTAATTTTTAATTGATGGGGTGATTTATGGAAGGTTATTATTAGGGATTGGAAGGTATAATGAAGGTGATTTTATTGAATTATTATTAGGTTTGGGAAGTATAATTGTGGGTGGTTTTGGGAAAGGTTATATGTAGGATTGAATGTATAATTATAGGGGGGTTTTATGAATTATTTATTAGGATGGGGGGGTATAATTGATATTATTTTATGGAAGGTTATTTTGATTTTATGGTATTTGAGGGTGTTTATTTTGAAGGTGTTATTTAGGGGATTGAAAGTATAATTGTGAATGGTTTTTTATGGAGTTATTATTGGATTGAATGGTAAATGATGGGTGATTTATGAAAGGATTATTAGGGTTAAATTATAATGAAGGGGGGATTTATGAAGGTTTATTAGATTGGGTGATAATTGATGGGTTATTTTATGAAGGGATTTTTTGGGATTGAATTTAATTGATGGGGATTTTTTTGAAAAGGTTAATTTAAAAAGGATTAATGGAAAATTATTGTTGATTTTAGGAAGGTATTATTAGTATTGAAATTTTATGGATGGGTATTTTATGAAGTATTATTAGGATTTGGGTGTATTTATGGTGTTTTGTTAAGTGATTATTAGGATGATTGTATAATGAGGTGATTTATGAAGGTTATTAATTAAAGGGTGGGAATGGGGTAATAATGATGGGTGATTTTTTGAAAGTTTTTTTAGATTGAATGATATTGATGGGTGGGGGTTTTTGAGGGATTTTAGGTTGGGAATAAATGATGGTATTTTATGAAGGGATTATGTAGAATGTATTTAATTGATGGGGATTTTATAAGATGATTATTAGGATTGGAATTAATTATGGGATTTTAATGGGGGGAAGTTATTAATTAGGGGGGTTGAATGGTATTGAATTTTTATGGGTGGATTTTTAATGATAGAGTTTAAATTGAATTGGAATGGGGATTTAATGATGGTGGTTTTTATGGAGGGATTATTAGGGATTGAATGTTAATTGATGGGGGGATTTTTATTAAGATTATTTGATTGAATGTAAAATTATTTTGGGGGTTTTAGAAGGTTATATGTAGATGGATGTTTTTTAATGATGAGGGTTTTTTTTAGTTATTTATTTGGATTGAAAGTATATTAATGGGGATTTAAGAAAATTAAGGTTTTAATTGGGGATGTGGGAGGGTTTTTATGTTGAATGGGATTGATTTTTTATGGAAGATTATTATTTAGGGATTATTTTAATTTATGGGTGATTTTATGAAAATTTTATTTAGATTGGGGTTATTTTGTTGGGGGTTTTTTTGGGGAAGGTGGATTGTTTTTTTATTTGATTGGGTTTTAAAATTTATGGGAGATGATTATTAGGGATTTTGGGTGGTAAAAGTGGGGTTTATTTTATAAGGGGTTTTTTAGGGATTTTTAATTGGGGGGGTTTTATGAAGGGGGGTTATGGGGGATTATTTGGGGGGTTTTATGAAGTTATTTTTTTAAATTTTAAAAAGGGGGGATTTTTGAAATGATATTTAAAATTAATTAAAATAATTGTTTGGGGTTTTTTTTTTGAATATTTTGGGGAGTTTATTTTTTTTGGGGGGGGGGGGGGGGGGGGGGGTGGGGGGGGTTTTTTTTTGGTTTTAAATGTTTTTTTTTGGGGTTTTTGGAAATTATTTTTTTGGTTGTTTTTTTTTTTTTGGTGAGGGGTTTGGTTGTTTTTTAATTTTTTTGGATTTTTTTTTGGGTGGGTTTATTTTTGGTGTTTTTTATGTTTTTTTTTTTTTATTTTTTTGGGATGGGTTTTGGGTTTGGGGAAAAATGTTTTGGGTTTATTTTATTTAAAGGGATTTTTTGGAAGGGGGAATTGGATTTTGAATTGTTGGGGGGGGGGGAAAAATTTTTATTAGGATGGAAAATTTTTTAAAAATTTGATGGGTTTTTTTTATGGGGGTTTTTGGGGGGTTTGAAATGTTTTGGGATTTTATTTTTTATTGGGATTAGGATTTTGGGGATTTTTATGGGATTTTATTAGGGTTTTAATTAAAGGTGAAAAGGGAAATTAAATTTTTTTAAAATTTTTAGTGGATTGGATTTTTTAGGGGGTTGATTGGATTATTTTTGAATTTATAATTTTTGGGGGGGGGTTTTTATTGAATTGAGTTATTTAAATTAAAGTTTTGGGGAGGGGGGTTATTTGATGGATTTTTGGTTTTTATTAAAATTTGTGGGGGGGATTTTTTGGGTTTGGGTTTAATTTGGGGGTTTTTTTTTGAGAATTATTTTTTAAGGGTTTTTTTTTGGGGTATTTTTTGATTTTTTTGGGGGGTTTTTTTTTTGTTGGGAATTTTTGGGAAAATTTAAAATTTTTGGGTTTATTTTTGGGTTTAAAAAATTTTTTAGGGGGGGGGAATTTTTTTTTTTGTTAGGGGGTTTGGTTTTTTTTTTTTTTTGTTTTTTAAAAAAAAAGGGTTTTGGGGGATTATTTAAAAGGTTAGGTTTTTTGTTTGTGGTTTTTTTTGGTGGGTTTTTTTTTTTGGGTTGATGTTTTTTTGGTTTAATTTTTGTTGAAATTTTATTTTGGGGTTTTTAAATTTTTTTAAAAGGGGGGGGGGTTTTAAAAAGGGGGGAATAAGTTTGAATGGAAAGGGTTTTTTTTAGGGGTTTAATTTGGGGGTTTTATATTAAGGTTTTGGAAAAGGGGGGGGGGGGTTTTAAGTTAGGATTTAAAAAATTTTTTAAATTTAAATTTAAGGAATTTTTTTTAAAGGGGGTTAAATAGGGGGGGATAAAAATATTTATATAAAATATTTTTT
>JAMYXO010008414.1:0-10877 GCA_033310375.1 Conus canariensis
GATGATGCCCCCCAGATTGTCCTGTCACTTCCATCTGCCTTTTTTTACATGTCGATACATTTTTGCTGTTTTTAAATTTGTCGATTGCCCGCACTTCCTCGCCCCTTTCCCCGAGTCGATATTTTTTCTGCAGTTTTTTCCCCGTCATTTTTCCGCACCCACGCCCCACGATGTCGTATCCCTTTTCTGCATGTTATAGCCCCTCAGATTTGCCGGGGTCCCAGCCCTCACGTTCGTTTATTTTCGTTATGAGTCCCCGTCAGATTGTCCCCGTCTACTTCCTCTGTCCTTTCCACGAGTCGATATCTTTTGCAGATGTGCCCCAGGGCCGACCCTTTGTAAAAGGAACATTTCTCGAGATGCCGCTTGGGGTTTTCCTTTTCCTTTCCTTTTTCAGAGTCAATTCACCAAGGGGGGCCCCCGTTTTCCCACCCCTTTCCCCTTTTGGGGGGGTTTTTTCCCGTTTTTGATTCCCCCTGATTTTTCCCCCTTTTTTTCCCCCTTTTTGATGTCATATCCTTTCCCGGCATGTTTAAATTCCCCCGTTGTTTTTTTTTTTTCCCGGGGCTTTTTGGGATTCATATTATTTTCGTTTTCCCCCTTTTTTTTCCCTTGGCCTTTCCTGTTTCTTTTTGTTTAAATTCCCCGAATTGGCCTGTTATTCCTCCCCACGTTTCTTTTTCTTTCGCAGTTTTTGTTCAGTTGTCCCATTTTTCCCCCCCTTTTTTTATATCACTGCAGTTAGGGTCCACCCTTTTTTTATATTCTGAAGAGGGAGGGTTTCGGGGTTTTCCCTTTCCTTTTTCAGTGTTAAATTTTTTTTTGGGCTATATACCACCCCTTTTCCCTTTTGGTGGGGGGGCCCCCCCGTTTTATTCCCTTTGTGTGGGTTTTTCCCTTCCTTCAGGTGTCTACTTTTTTTCGTTTTGATGGGGGGCCCCCATTTCCCCAAAAGGGTTTTTCCCCTTCTTTTCATTTGTTTGGGGGGGTTTTTTTTCTTAAGGGGGGTGTCTATCTTTCTTTGTATGATAAAACCCCTCTTCCCCGGAGGGGTTTTTTCCCGTTTTTTTTGAATAGGTCTTCTTCCCCTTCCCTTTACTATTACTTTTTTGTGGGTCTTGCCACAATTCTCCCTTTTAGGGGTTATTGGGTTTTTGGGTTTCCCAAAGGGCCTTTCTTTTTTAATTGCTAAAGGTACTTGAAAAACGGGGGATTTCCTGTTTTGGAAAGTTTCAAATTTCTTCACCCTGTCACTTTTACAGTGTTTTGATTTATCATTTGGGTAACCGGGGCTGTTTTTTACTTGTTTATGGCATTGGGTTAAGGCTGCCTTTTTTAAAATTGTTTAAAGGTACATTGGCTAAAAGGCGCACTTTTAAAAGTTGGGTTTGAAAGGACATTTGGATACGGGGTGCTACTTTTAAAAGGGTTTTTGGGAAAGGACATTTTGGATACACGGGCTTCTACTTTTTAAAAGTTGTTTGAATGTACTTTGCTATACACGGCGACTTTACAGGTTTTTTTAATAGGACATTTGGGTATTCACGGCGTTTCATTACAGTTGTTTGAAAGGTCATTGGCTTAAAACGGGTTACTTATTTTGTTGTTTGAATAGGACTTTTTGGTAACAGGACTGCCTTTACGTTGGAATAGGACATTGGCTATAAAAAGGGGGTCTTTTCAGTGTTTGAAAGGTACAGGGTATCACGGGCCTATTTACATTTTTTGTGGGACTTTTGGGTAACACGGCTGTTCTTTTTCGTTGTTTGAAAGGTAAAGGGGTATACACGGGCTGCACTTATAAGTTGTTTGAAAGGGACTTTTCTATACACGGCTGCTACTTTTTCCCGTTGTTTGAAAAAGGTACTTGGCTATACACGGCTGCTACTTTTTACAGTTTTTTTAGGGCGGCAAACGGCTGCACTTATTACAGTTTTTTGAATAGGTACTTTAGGCCCTGATGTCCACATGCGCCATAACTTACTGACAGGTAAAGAATAACATTTCAGATTGCCGTGTGTGGGCGGGGAAGGTGGAACACGGGGAAGGGGAGAATAAGGCATTTAACATGGGCAGTGAGGAGAAAAGTTTTTAGTAAGTTGCATCGCTGCTGGGTCAAACAGGCCATGTTGTTTTCGGTGTGGAATATCCGTTATTATGGCACCATGTTATTTTCGGTTTTGGAATATCCGTTTATATCTGGCACCATGTTTTTTCGTGTGGAATATCCGTTCATATCTGGCAAACCCTGTTTTTCGGTGTGGAATATCCGTTCATATCTGGCACCCTGTTGTTTCGGTGTGGAATATCCGTCATATCTGGCACCATGTTGTTTTCGGGGGTGGAATATCCGCATATCTGGGACCAAGTTGTTTTCGGTGTGGAATATCCGTTCATATCTGGCACCATGTTGTTTCGGGGTGGAATATCCGTTTATATCTGGCACCATGGGTTTTTTTCGGTGTGGGAATATCCGTTCTTATCGGGGACCATGTTTTTTCGGTGTGGAATTCCGTTCATACTGGCACCATGTTTTTTTCCGTGTGGAATATCCGTTCATACTGGCACCATGTTTTTTCGGTGGTTGTATCCGTTCATTATCTGGCACCATGTTATTTTCGGTGTAGGAATATCCGTTCATACTGGCACCATGTTATTTTCGGTGAGGCATCCGTTCATATCTGGCACGCATGTTTTTTCGGTGTGGGTATCCGTTCATACTTTGGCATGTTTTTTTCGGTGTAGGATATCCGTTCATACCGGGACATGTTATTTCGGTGTGGATATCCGTTCATACCTGGGGCATGTTTTTTCGTTAGGACCGTTCATACCTGGGATCATGTTGTTTTCGGTGTAGGACATCCGTTCATACCTGGGATCATGTTATTTTCGGTGGAGGATATCCGTTCATACCTGGGATCATGTTATTTTGGGTTTGTAGGATATCCGTTCATACCTGGGATCATGTTGTTTCGGTGTGGACATCCGTTCTTTACCGGGGATCATTTTATTTTCGGTGTAGGATATCCGTTCGTATCGGACACCATCCCTTTTTTGGTGTAATATTGTTTAATACTGCATTATGTTATTTCGGTGTAGGATATCCGTCAACCTGGCCCATGCTATTTTGGTGTATGATATTGGTTAGTACTAGCATTATGTTATTTCGGTGTAGGAACCCGTTCACACCTGGCACCACGTTATTTTCGGTGTAGGATGCCCCGTTACCTTTGACACCATGTTACGTACTCCGTAAGGTGTAGTCTGCCCGTGCTCACCCGGCACCGTGTTACATTCTGCGTAACATATAGACGTTTCCAAGCACACTTAGCACCATGTTTTTGTCCTTTCTCCTATAGTGTGTAAGCTGGCATCCATGATACTTCGCCGTAAGACGGGGGATTTCCATGCACTCATTGCAACATTTTAAACCCTAATTGTAGGAAATCCGTGCGCACGTGGCATCATGTTTTTTCGCCGTTTTTGAAGTGTAGGATACCCAGTCCACGCCCGGCACTGTTACTTTCTCTGAAGGTGTAGGATACCCAAAGTTTCCCACCGCACCGGCACTGTTTTAAACTTTCTCTGAAAGGTGTGGATACCCGTCCGGCACCCCCTGACTTCTCTGAAGGGTAGGAAACCAGTCCGACCCTGGCACGGTTACTTTCGGGGGCTTTTAAAGGTGTTGGATACTCGCGGCGCGCACCACACACCACAAAACCACACACACACCAAAACACACACACAACAGGCAAACGTACTATTCTGACCCCAAAGCTGCTACAAATCGGGAAAATTTGGCATTTAGGACAGGGAAAAACTAACCCCATGTGAAGCGCAGCCATTTTTTCCATTAAGTAAACATGAATTTAAACACTGGCCCGAAAAAATTTTTTTCTCTCCCCTTTTGTTTTTGCGATTTCGGGTTTTGGAAAAGGGCTTACCCCCCACCTCCCTTTTTGCTTTCCAATTGTTGCCTTTTGGGGGTTTTTTTTTTCTTATCGTTGATGTAATTAACTGAGTCAATGCCATTAAGAGGGATCAGACTACCCCGGGAAAGTCGGGTCTGCGAAAAAAGAACTATTTAGGGGGGCATCACTAAGCACTAGGGGTGGAAACGGGGCCGCTTCTTCCTTGTTTCTCATTCGCCCACGGATCATTTCAACAGAGCAGCACCTCGGCTTTTTTTCTTTTTAAGTGTTTTTATTTGCCTTCCTTCGGTCGAACTGGTTTTTTCCCCTCTCTTTTTGGTTTTATCTCTCCCCCACCCCCCCCCCACCCCCAAACCCCCCCTTTTTAACTAAAAATTCATGCAAAAACCCTGATTTTTCTTCCTCTTATTAACCACACTGGAATTTTTCGATATGGAAGGGATGTTGAAGGGCCCATTTAAAAAGCCTTTTTTATCACGCTTACAATTCGTGGGCTTCAGAACTCGGTGCAACGATGCCCCTTTTTGCCCTTGTCGATAACAAGCCCGCGCTTAAACGGCCGAACCCCCTCTCTCCCCTTCTCCAACGCGGTTTTTAGAAAACCCCCCACCACCTTTTTTTCCCCTTTTTCTTTCTTTCATAGATCTTGCTTCAAAAACAATTTTACGGGTTTTAAAATTATGTCTACTAAAAAAGGTTTGGAGGGAAGTCAGAAAAAACAGTTTGACCACAACTAACAGGGTTAACTACCTTTTTTGCGGGGTTTTTCTGGGGCGAACTTTGGCAACTTTTCTTTACGTTACACTTGGAAGTTTCACAACGGGTTAAGAAAAATCTTTTTTAAAAGGAAACAAAGTATTAAATGGTACTACATTTGACAAATTTCCCTTTTGATTAAAATGAAAAAAAAATTTTTTGGATGGAAGGGGGGGGGGGGTTTACCCATTTTTTTAAAAATTCATCGTGATTCATGTTTAAAAATTTTAAATGTTTTTCAGAGAATAAGTAGGACCACAAACATCACACACATTCCACGGCCGCGCCCCCCCACACCCAACACACACCCCCACACACACCCCCCACACACACACCCACACACACACACACACAACAACAACCCACACCACATTCACGCACACACACACACACACCACACACACACACACACACACACACACCACACACACCCCCACACACCCCCAATACCCAAAACAAAACGGGTGGAAAAGATCACACACCATACACAAAAAAAGGAGAGGGGGGGGTGGGAAAAACAAAGCGACAAAAAGGGCAAGAGAAAAGAAGCGAGGAAGGGGGAAAAGAAGAAAAGGGAAAAGAGAGGGGAAGGAAAGACGGGAAAAAAGCAGACAGAAAAGAAAAAGAGGGAAGACAGACCACAGATCGAGGAAGGACAAAGGAAGAGAAAAAGAAAAGAGGAGAGGAGAAGACAAACAAAAACAGACAAAAACAAAAGACAAAGAAAAGGAAGGAGAGGAGAGAAGAGAAGAAAGAAGAGGGGGTGACAGACGGGGAAGAGGACAGAAACAGACAATCGACAAAGGAAAAAAGAGAGAGAAGAAGGGGGAGAAAAAAAAAAAAAAAAAAAACCCCCAACAACAAAACCCCGACCGACAAAAGGTGGACTGTTTGACGGAGGGGGGGGGGGTGGGGGAACGGGGAAGAAGAAAAGGAAAAGGGGAAGAAGAAAGGGGAACAACGACCGAAGACAGAGAGACATACAAACAGCCGGACGAAGAAAGAAGAAGACGGCAGAAGGAAGAAGACATCACCCCGCCCCCGAAAAAGGGAGGACTTTTACGGCCCCGGACGGAAAAAAGGGGAGAGGGGAAGAAAAGAAGAAGAAGAAACAAAACAACAGAAACAAAACGACGAAAAAAGAGACAAAAGCCCCCGCCCGAAAAAAAGAGAGAGAAGGAAAAAAGGGAAAAAGGGGGAAAAGAAAAAAGAAGAGAGGAGAGAAAAAGAAGAGAAAAATTCCCTTTTTCACCCCTGGGGCCTTTTTACTTATTCTCACATCCTCTTCAAACCCACTTCCCCCTTGAACACTTTTCAACAATCAACCCCACCTTGGGGGACGTCCGCCAACCCCACCCCGGGGATCATCCCCCAAACCTTCAAACGGGGGTTCCAAGCGCCTTCCCCCGCATGTTCCCCCCTTTTTCATTTTAACTGGGAAAACGGGGGGTCCATCTTCGGGTTCAGCAAACTGTCCTCCGAACACCAGAGAATGTTCGGGTCCGGGTTTTTTAAAAAAAAAGCAAAAAATCTTACGCTAACGGGACCAATAATAGTCGGGTCCGGGGTCTAAAAAAAACACAAAACCGGGAATACCAATTGTTACTAGGATAACGAAAATTTAGTCAAAAAAAAGGGGCGATAGGGGGGAGGGGGGGGACTCCACTCAAAGGGGGCCAAAAGGGCAGCAAGGGATTGAATACGCCTAAGCCGTAATGCCCTACACGTGGAAAAAAAATTACCGAAAATGAAGAAGGAAAAAAAACCCCAGCTAACATGGCCAATGGATCAATGGTATTGAATACCCTAATACTCTAATCCCTTTCGTGGATAAAAAAAATGTTTTAGAAACTGAAGAAGGGGAAAAAAACCCCACACAAACAGGCACGGGCCCCCCAAGGTATTAATCCCTAAACCGTAATCCCTTTCGGGAAAAAAATTTTTTAAATTTTTTTAAAAGGGGGTACGCCCCGGGCCATCGTGGTTTAAACCCTAATGACTCTAAACCCCGTTCGGGAAAAAATTTTTTAAAAAGGAAAAAACCCTCGGCCAGGGCGCAGCAAGGGTAAAAAAACCCTAAAACTGGGAATCCCTTACTGACTTAACCGGGTTGATTTTATAATTAAATTAACTGGGGCCAAGGGCCCAGTCAAGGTAAAAACGCCTAATACCTGAATCCCTTTTTTACGAAAAAGTTTTTAAATGGGAAAAGGGGGGGGGGGGGGGGGGGGGAAAACTTTTTTTCCAAACGGGGTTAAACAGGGGGCCAATCCAGTCAGATGTTAAAATACGCCAAGACTCTAATCCCGATAAAACGAAAATTTTAAACTAAAAAATTTTAAAGGCCAAGGCCTTGGGGGTATAATCCCCCAAATCTAATTCCTTTAAACGGATTAAACTTTTACCCGTGTTGGCCCAACGGGGGGAGCCAAAAAACCCAAGGCGGGGGGCGGAACCACCTGCAGGGGGTGGGGTTTGGGGGGGGAGGATCTTTGGTGCGGAGGGTTCGGGGGGCTCTTTAAGGGGGGTTTTTTTTGTGGGAAACTTTTAAAAGGGAGGATGGGGGGTTAAGGTGGATCGGGAATAAAACCCGAGAAAGTCTGGTGGTTTAAAAGAAACAGGTGCATGCACGAGGACACACAAACACACAACACCCCCACACACACACACACACACCACACACACACACAACCACACTCCCACCACCCCAATATCACACACACACGCGCAGCACACATGCAGCACACTCCACCCGCAACTCCCTTCACGCAAACCCACACCCGCGCCGGCCCCGCATACACACAACACACACAAGACAAAAGCACATGACACATCACAACACACATCACACGCACCAACGGCACACCCCCCATACACTCTACGTAACCCACACACACACACCACACACCACCCCCCCCACACACACACAACACAAACCCCACGCAACCCCGCCCTAAACACAAAACACAACACAACCACAGCCACACTCACACACACACACACCATTGTACACACAACTCGCGCGCACGCGCACGATCACCCCTCACACCCAACTCCCCTTTATCAAACACAAAACCACGCACCGCGCACCCACAACACACCCCACACACAACACAACACCACACACAAACAACACAACAACAAATAACGCCGCTCCCCAACCACGACACACACGCAAAAACACAACCCCTCAAAAATTCGACGGCACGCACAACATTACGGGCACACACACACAAAAACACACACACACACCCCCCCCCCCCACCACGCACCACGCCGGAACCACGCACGCACGCACGCACCCGAACCCCCCCCCCCCGCAAACACCACACCAACCACAACCACACACCACACTTTTAAAAGAAAGCAGTTTTCTTACCTTTGCGAGGAAAATTTAGAAACAGTTTTTTTTTCATTTAGCTATTTTGTTTATTTTCGCCTTCACTTCTTTTCGTCTGTTTTTACGAAAAATTCAGCTAAATTTCAGTTCCTTCTTACTATTTCAGTCTGTATGTTACTGATAAATTCAGCTATAATGCAGTTCCTTCTTACTTCATTTCAGTCTGTATGTTACTGATAATTCAGCTATAATGCAGTTCCTTCTTACTTCATTTCAGTCTGTATGTTACTGATAAATTCAGCTATAATGCAGTTCCTTCTTACTTCATTTCAGTCTGTATGTTACGATAATTCAGCTAAATGCAGTCTTCTTACTTCATTTCAGTCTGTATGTTACTGATAATTCAGCTTAATGCAGTTCCTTTTACTTCATTTCAGTCTGTATGTTACTGATAAATTCAGCTATAATTGCAGTTCCTTCTTACTTCATTTCAGTCTGTATGTTACTGATAAATTCAGCTATAATGCAGTTCCTTCTTACTTCATTTCAGTCTGTATGTTACTGATAAATTCAGCTATAATGCAGTTCCTTCTTACTTCATTTCAGTCTGTATGTTACTGATAAATTCAGCTATAATGCAGTTCCTTCTTTAACCCTCCAACCTCTGCCCCCGTCCCTGCTTCAGATGTTCTTTTCATTGTGAACACCTTCACCTCTTTAGGCACGAGTGGCCAAACGTGTTGTTTACATTTCCTTTCAGCTGTAGTGGTGTCCGCTGCTTGGCGGTATTGGCGACAAATTACTTTTCGCGTTACCGGGGATGGAGTGGGGGGGGGGGGGGAATGTTGGGGGCGGGAAGGGGGGGGGGACGTGGGGTGGGATGGGAGATAATTTGATTAACAAAATTCCCCCTTTCGATCGTTTTCATTATTTCCATCAGTCTACGAAAGCCACGTCAGCGCGATTCACAACCGTGTGTCCTAGATCTAATTGAACCATCGGTTTCGTATTTTCTCTTTTGAGAACGTGGATACCCTTCTCGCTCAGCACATTCTTTTAACTGTTGCACAGTCGATGGAGAATAAAGAATCAGGCCCAGGATGGCGTCAGAGGGGTAATGGAATGATGACAAAATTGCCAAAAGAAATACTACTACTACTGTTATTGTTGCTGGTGATATATCAATAGTGGTTATTATAATACTGAGGATAATATTTAGCGTAAAAATGTGTTCGTAGCGCCAGAAGACAATGTGATTAAGAACCACCGCAATTAACTGGTATATTCATTTGGACATCTGCCAAACCCCTCCAAACCCTTACTGCTACTTCCTTAACTTTCCACCCAGCCCTCTTCCCTCTCCACCCGACCCTCTTCCCTTCCACCCGGTCCTCTTCCTCCCACCCGGCCCTCTTCCCTTTCCTCCACCCGGCCCTCTTCCCTTCCACCGCCTCTTCCTTCCACCCGGCCCTCTTCCCTCCCACCCGCCTCTCTTCCTTCCCCCCGGCCCTCTTCCTCTCTTCCACCCGGCCTCTTCCCTCCCACCCGGCCCTCTTCCCTCTTCCTTCCACCCGGGCCCTTTCCTTCCACCGGCTCTTCCCTTCCACCCGCCTTCTTCTTCCAGCTCTTCCCTTCCACCCGGCCCTCTTCCTCCTCCACCCGGCCCTTCTTCCCCTTCCCTCCACCGGCCCTTCCTTCCCTTCCACCCGGCCTCTTTCCCTTCCCACCCGGCCCTCTTCCCTCCCACCCGCCCTCTTCCTTCCACCCGGCCCTTTCCCTTCACCGCCCTCTTCCCTCCACCGCCTCTTCCTCCATCCCTTTCCTTTCCACCCGGCCCTCTTCCCTTTCCAACCGGCCCTCTTCCCTTCCACCCGGCCCCCTTCCTCCCTTCCACCCGGCCTCTTCCCTCTTCCCCCTCGCCCTCTTCCCTTCCACCCGGCCCTCTTCCCTTCCACCCGGCCCTCTTCCCCGCCTCTTCCCTTCCACCGGCCCTCTTCCTCTCCCTTCCCACCCGGCCCTCTTCCCTTCCACCCCCCGGCCCTCTTCCCTTCCACCGGCCCTCCTTTCCCTTCCACCCTCCTCTTCCCTTCCACCCGCCCTCTTCCCTTCCACCCGGCCCTCTTCCTTACCCCTCCTCTTCCCTCCACCCGGCCTCTTCCCTTCCACCGGTCCCTCTTCCCTCTTCCCTTCCACCCGGCCCTTTCCTTCCACCCGCCCTCTTCCTTCCCACCCGGCCCTCTTCCCTTCCACCCGGCCCTCTTCCCTTCCACCCGGCCCTCTTCCCTTCCACCCGCCCCTTCCTCCCGCCTCCCTCCCTTCCACCGGCCCTCTTCCCTCCACCCGGCCCCTCCCTTTCCCTCCCCCTTTCCCTTCCCCCGGCCCTCTTCCCCTTCCACCCGACCCCTTTCCCCTTCCCCCGCCCTTTCCTCTTCCCCCCGCCCCTTTCCCCTTCCCCCCCTCTTCCCTTCCACCCGGCCCTCTTCCCTTCCACCGGGCCCCTTCCCTTTCCACCCGGCCCTCTTCCCTCTTCCTTCCACCCGGCCCCCTTCCCTCCACCCGGCCTCTTCCCTCTTTCCCAACCCTTCCCTCTCCTTCCACCCGGCCCCCCTTCCTTCCACCGCCCTCTTCCCCTTTCCCCCCGGCCCCTCCTCTTCCCTTCCACCCGCCCTCTTCCCCTTTCCCCCCGGCCCTCTTCCCTTTCCACCCCCCCTTTTTTCCCCCCCACCCGGCCCCCCTTTTTTCCCTTCCCCCCCCTTCCCCTTCCACCCGGCCCCCTTTCCCCTTCCACCCGCCCCCTTCCTTCCCCCCCCTTCCCTTCCCCGGTTTCCCCCACCCCGGGGGGGGGCCCC
>JAMYXO010008415.1:0-10876 GCA_033310375.1 Conus canariensis
ACACACACACACACACATACATACATACATGTATATACATATATATGTATATATATATATATATATATATATATATATATATATAAAATATATATATATATACTAGCAGGGGCACCCGGCGTTGCCCGGGATATGAACATTCTTTGCGATACTCACGTGACAGCAAACATGTATTAATTGTTTTGATTTACAATCAATCCCCTCCCCTCCCAACATCTTCCCACCCCCTCCCCCCACACAAATACACATTCTGTCTGTCTGTCTGTCTGTCTGTCTGTCTGTCTCTCTCTGTCTCTGTCTCTGTCTCTCTCTCTCTCTCTCTCTCTCTCTCTCTCTCTCTCTCTTATACATTCTATTGTTTTCCGCCTGCCTCTGGCCCCTTTCCTCTGGATCTTCCCTAGCACGTCGAGATGCTTTTCTCGCTCGATTTTCCGCCTGCACTCACTGTTCCCATTCCCATTCTTCTGATTGCCCTTAATTTTGTAGGAATAGACTTTGTGCAGAAGTAGTTTATTTCAACGGGTCTGTGTCTAATGTAAAAATAGTGTATCAGGCTTTGCACTGTACAATCATTTTTCTGCCCCTCTCATTCCTCCCTTTTCATCCCCCTACCCTGTCCCATCCATGTTGCAAAATTACTTACCGTTACTGGACATACGCATACCGAATTTTATCAATAGCGGTGTAAATTTAGAAAATAACGGTTTTTAACGGTCAATGTTAAGTTTTGGTTCGTAAAATTTGCATAACATTGTTCAGCGCTTAAAACTGTACGTGCATACGGAATGTTATCAAGAACGGTGAGAATTTAGAAATTCAGAAAATAACGGTTTTTAACGGTCAATGTTAAGTTTCGGATCTTGAAAATTATATATCATTGTTTAGCGTTCAAAAAATGCACATGTATATCGAATTTCTTCAAGAATACTCCAAATTTATAAAACAACGTTTTTTAACGGTCAATTTTAAATTTCGGTTCGTAAAAGTTGTATATCATTTTTCGGCATTTAAAACTGCACATGTATACCGGATTTCATCAGGAACAACCTAAATTTTGAAAATATCGGTTTCTAACGGTCAAATTTAATGGTCATAATGACTATCTAATGACCCTATGTTACCCGCTGGATGTTCCTGTAGGCTTATGTCAAGTTTGGTGGCGATCCGATAACTCTCGTGGCCGGCTACCTCAGAAGATCGGGTTTTAAACAGTTTTTGTAGGGTTTGGTGTTTTTAACGGTTTTTAACTGTTATAAATAACGTTTCTTAACTGCCAAATAACGGTTCTAATTTTAGAGAAGTAGCTCCGTACCTGTGCAATGTCACAACGGCCATTTGATGAAAAGCAGAGGAAACAGATGTCTTTGAAACCGTTATAACAGTTTTTTAACGGCTTTTTGACGGTTTTATTATTTTAGAGATTAGCCCAAAACCATCCTCGGGTCACAACAGATGTACCTGCTAAATTTCAGGAAGATCGGGTTTTAAACAGTTTCTTTTATAGGGTTTGGTGTTTTTAACGGTTTTTAACTGTTATAAATAACGTTTTTTAACTGCCAAATAACGGTTCTAATTTTAGAGAAATAGTCCTGTACCTGTGCAATGTCACAACGGCTATTTGAAGAAAAGCAGAGGAAAAAGGATGTCTTTGAAACCGTTATAACAGTTTTTTTAACGGTTTTTAACGGTCAATGTTAAGTTTTGGTTCGTAAAATTTGCATAACATTGTTCAGCGCTTAAAACTGTACGTGCATACGGAATGTTATCAAGAACGGTGAGAATTTAGAAATTCAGAAAATAACGGTTTTTAACGGTCAATGTTAAGTTTCGGATCTTGAAAATTGTATATCATTGTTTAGCGTTCAAAACTGCACATGTATATCGAATTTCTTCAAGAATACTCTAAATTTATAAAATAACGTTTTTTAACGGTCAATTTTAAATTTCGGTTCGTAAAAGTTGTATATCATTTATCGGCATTTAAAACTGCACATGTATACCGAATTTCATCAAGAACAGCCTAAATTTTGAAAATAACGGTTTTTAACGGTCAACTTTAATGGTCATAATGACTATCTAATGACCCTATGTTACCCGCTGGATGTTCCTGTAGGCTTATGTCAAGTTTGGTGGCGATCCGATAACTCTCGTGGCCGCCAACCTCAGAAGATCGGGTTTTAAACAGTTTTTATAGGGTTTGGTGTTTTTAACGGTTTTTAACTGTTATAAATAACGTTTCTTAACTGCCAAATAACGGTTCTAATTTTAGAGAAGTAGCTCCGTACCTGTGCAATGTCACAACGGCCATTTGATGAAAAGCAGAGGAAAAATACATCTTTGAAACCGTTATAACAGTTTTTTAACGGTTTCAACGGTTTTATTTTTTTTAGAGATTAGCCCAAAACCATCCTCGGGTCACAACAGATGTACCTGCTAAATTTCAGGAAGATCGGGTTTTAAACAGTTTCTTTCATAGGGTTTGGTGTTTTTAACGGTTTTTAACTGTTATAAATAACGTTTTTTAACTGCCAAATAACGGTTCTAATTTTAGAGAAGTAGTCCTGTACCTGTGCAATGTCACAACGGCTATTTGAAGAAAAGCAGAGGAAAAAGGATGTCTTTGAAACCGTTATAACAGTTTTTTTAACGGTTTTTAACGGTCAATGTTAAGTTTTGGTTCGTAAAATTTGCATAACATTGTTCAGCGCTTAAAACTGTACGTGCATACGGAATGTTATCAAGAACGGTGAGAATTTAGAAATTCAGAAAATAACGGTTTTTAACGGTCAATGTTAAGTTTCGGATCTTGAAAATTGTATATCATTGTTTAGCGTTCAAAACTGCACATGTATATCGAATTTCTTCAAGAATACTCTAAATTTATAAAATAACGTTTTTTAACGGTCAATTTTAAATTTCGGTTCGTAAAAGTTGTATATCATTTATCGGCATTTAAAACTGCACATGTATACCGAATTTCATCAAGAACAGCCTAAATTTTGAAAATAACGGTTTTTAACGGTCAACTTTAATGGTATAATGACTATTAATGCCCCTATGTTACCCCTGGATGTTCCTGTAGGCTTATATCAAGTTTGGTGGCGACCCCGATGACTTCGTGGCCCCCAAACCCTAGAAGATGGGTTTTTAAACAGTTTTTATGGGTTTTGGGTGTTTTTAAAACGGTTTTTAACTGTTATAAATAACGTTTTTAACTCCCAAACAACGGTTCTAATTTCGAGAAGTAGCTCCGTCCTGTGAAATGTCACAACGGCCTTTTGATGAAAAGCAGGGGAAAAAAAGATGTCTTTGAAACCGTTAGAACAGTTTTTTTAACGGTTTTTAAGGGTTTTATTTTTTTAGGATTACCCCAAAAACCATCCTCGGGTCATAAAAACGTCCCTGCTAAATTTAAAGAAGATCGGATTTTAAAACAGTTTTTTTATAGGGTTTGGTTTTTTTAAACGGTTTTTAATGTTATAAAAAGTTTTTTAACTGCCAAATAACGGTTCTTTTTAGGAAGTAGTCCTGTACCTGTGAAATGTCACAACGGATATTTGAAGAAAAGCAGGGGAAAAAAGGATGTCTTTGAAACCGTTATAACAGCTTTTTAAGGGTTTTTTAACGGTTTTTTTTTTTTTAGAGATTACCCCAAAAACCACCCTCGGGTCACAAAACGTAACTGCCAAATTTCATGAAAATTTGGGTTGAGCCGTTTTTGAGTCTATAGCAAACACACACACACACACACACACCACACACACAAACACACCACAAGTTTTGCCCTTTATATATTACATATATATATAACTACCCGGGTGTACCCCGGCTTCGCTGGGTATTCTGTAAATAATTTTTGGCCACCCGCTCTCTCCCCCACTTAAAAGAAAAATACAATAAAATTCAGTTTGGGGGTTTTTTTCTTTTTTCCCTGCGAACCAATTCCCCCCCTCCTCCTATCTATTCCCAATTTCTTCGGCCCCACCCCTTTTGCCCTAAATTTTTTCCCTCACAAATTTTTTTTTCAAACGATACACAGCCATAGGGGACCGACTTTGTGAACTTAGATGCTTCTAAAATTCCTTGATTGAATCCCAAAAGACAACTCTGGGGGGGCCACCATCCCCTGGGAAAAGGGTGGACTCTGACCAAAGGGCTGGTTTCGAACCCGGCTTTGGCTTGGAAAGTTTAAGGGAAAATTTCCCAAAATCCCTAGTTCCCCCCGAGTCCCCCTCCCCCCCAGGGTCAGGCTTTTGACGGACCCCATTGAACCCTTGATTTGGCAGGACTTAAAAACCAAACTCAAACTGAAAAATTTTTTTTTTTGAAAAATTGCTTTTTTTTTACGTGTATCCTTTTTGGGGGCCCTTTAAAAACACCCCCTGTTTGGGACAACTAATCAGGTTTCTGCTTTCCCTTCTGATCTGCAAGTAGAACATTCCGTTAAAAACACGGAACGGCAGGTTGCCCCAAGGTTTAAAATGTGGCCCCCGGGCCCTTTATGTTGTCAGACGAAAGGGTTTCATGGGAAAAAAACCGCGAAGGAATGGGGGGTGGTCCATGGGTTCCAGAGGAATTCTGGGGGCCAGATTAACCTTTGGGGGGGGCCACTGAATTTTCGTTCTCAACTTCCCCGGCATTTTGGGGAAGCCAGGGTGCCCTTGATCCCTTTGGGGGTCCATGAGCGGAAAGATAAAAGAGACTCCCGTTTGCAACAGTTCATGGGTGGAAGTCCAGAAATCTCAAGGATTAGGAGTTCTTTGGATAAAGGACTGCCTCGTATCATTCTTGGCCGTGTCAAAGATCTGTACAGAGTTTCCCCTCCAGGGAAGTCAGCTACGATTTTTAACGGTAATTTTAAATTTCGGTTGTGTAAATTGTATTCATTGTTCAGCTGAAAAATACACCTGTTACCAAATTTCAAAAGAAAAGGGCTAAATTTAGAAAATAACGCTTTTTAACGGTGATCCACTCTAAAATTTTGAAAATTAAAAGGTTTTTAACGGTAATTTTAAGTTTCTGTTATATTATTGTCTATCATTGATCGCGTGTAAAAATGCACCCGTATACCAAATTTCATCAAGAAAGGTTTTAAATTTAGAAAATAACGGATCTTAACGGTTTTTAACGCTCAATTTTAAGTTTCGGTTCGGTAAGTTGTATATCATTGTTCAGCGTGTAAAACTGACTGTATACCCAATTTCTAGGAACGCTTAAATTTTATAATAAGGTTTTTTTTAAAGGTCAATTTTTAAGTTTTCCCTTTGTGTAAGTTGTATTCATTGTTCAGCGTGTAAAACTGCATCTGTATACCGAATTTCATCAAGAACGGTTAAAAAATTTTTATAAAACGGTTTTTTTAAAGGTCAATTTTAAGTTTCGGTTCGTTAAGTTGTATATCATTGTTCAGCATTTAAAACTACACCTGTTACCAAATTTCATCAAAAAAAGGTCTAAATTTAAAAAATAACGCTTTTTAACGGTGATAAATAACGGTAAAAAAAAACTATCAAATGCCCCAAGTTATTCACAGTATGTCCTTTAGACTCATGCCAATTTTGGGTGGCGATCCGAGGACCCCCTTTTGCCGCCCAACATCGAAAGATTTATTTTTGCGTTTTTGGGGGGGTACGTGTTGTAACGGTTTTTAACGGTCATAAATAGCGTCGTAGAAATGCCCAATGACCCTATTTCGGGGGAGATGTCCCTTAGGTTCGATGACCTGTGCATGTCACAACGGCCTTTTGATGAAAAGCAGAGGAAAAAGATGTCTTTGAAACCGTTATAACAGTTTTTTTAACGGTTTTTAACGGTTTTATTTTTTTTAAAATTAGTCCAAAACCATCCTCGGGTCAGAACAAAACATACTGCTAAATTTCATGAAGATGGGGTTTTAAACAGTTTCTTTTATGGGGTTTGGTGTTTTTAAACGGTTTTTAACTGTTATAAATAACGTTTTTAACTGCCAAATAACGGTTCTAATTTTAGAGAAGTAGTCCTGCACCTGTGCAATGTCACAACGGCTATTTGAAGAAAAGCAGAGGAAAAAGGATGTCTTTGAAACCGTTATAACAGCTTTTTAATGGTTTTTAAAACGTTTTATTTTTTTTAGAGATTAGCCCAAAACCATCCTCGGGTCACAACAAACGTAAACTGCCAAATTTCATGACAATTGGTTGAGCCGTTTTTGAGTCTATAGCGTACACACACACACACACACCACACACACACACACACACACACCACACACACACACACAGAATTTGCCCTTTATATATTACATATATATATATACTAGCCGGTGTACCCGGCTTCGCTCGGGTATATCTGTACAATAATTTTCTGGCCACCCCGCTCTCTCTCACCACTTAAAAGACAATACAATAAAAATTCAGCTTGGGTTTGTTTCGTTTTTCCCCATGCTGAACCAATTGCCCCAGCCTCCTCCTATCTACTTCACCCAATTTCTTCGGACGCCCACTCCCTTCTTGCCTCTCAATCTGTTTTCCCTCACGAATTTTTTTCGTAATACGATACCACAGTCCATAGAGGGATGCCTGTACTTTGTGAACTTACTGATGCATTCTCAATTCCTTGATTGAAGTGCTCCAAAATGACAACTCTGTAGGGGCCACCATAACCTAGTGGATAAGGCGCTGGACTCATGATCCAAAGGTTCGTGGTTTCGAATCCCGGCTTGGTCTTGGAAAGTTTAACGTGGAATGTTTCCAGCTAAAATGACCGTAGTTCACCCGATGTCCACCTGGCCCCGCAGGTGTCAGGCTAATGTGACGGACCAGCCATCTGCATATCCTTGATTTGGACATGGACGTTAAATCCAACTCAAACATGACAACTCTGTGAAAAGATTGCATTTTCACGATGTATCATGTCTATTGGAGGGCCTCTGGTAGACAACATTTCTGGTCTCCCTGTTTGGCGCAACTATAGTCAGTGTTTCTGCGTTTCCAGTTCGTGATGCTGCAACGTAGAACATTCCATGTGTAAAACACGGAACGGTCAGGTCTGCCCCAAGGGATGAAAATGTCGGACCATGGCTCTTGATGATTGTCAGAGCGAAAGCTGGTTTCATGGGAAACTGAAGCCGTCAGAACTGGAATGGCAGGGGTGAGTCCATTGGGTTCCAGAGGAATTCTGGGGAGCAGCACCGGTTAACCTTTGTGGGGGCCACATGATATTTTCGCTTCTACAACGTTCCTGTGCAGTCTGGTGAAGACACATCGGGTGCCATTGATCACCTTTGGCGGGTCCAGTGAGCGGAGAATGATAATAGAGACTCCAGATTTCAGCAACAGTTCATGTGGTGGAAGTCCAGAAATCTCAATGGAGTTCAGGAGTTCTTGTGGATAAAGGACTGCCTCGTCATCATTCTTGGCCGTGTCAACAGATCTGTACAGAGTTTCCTCTCAGGGAAGTCAGCTATGATTTTTTAACGGTCAATTTTAAGTTTCGGTTCGTGTAAGTTGTATATCATTGTTCAGCATTGAAAACTACACCTGTATACCAAATTTCATCAAAGAAAGGTCTAAATTTAGAAAATAACGCTTTTTAACGGTGATACCATCTCTAAATTTTGAAATTAACGTGTTTTTAAGGTCAATTTTAAGTTTCTGTTCATATTAGTTGTCTATCATTGATTCAGCGTGTAAAACTGCACCTGTATACAAATTTCATCAAGAAAGGTCTAAAATTTAGAAGAAATAACGGATCTTAACGGTTTTTAACGCTCAATTTTAAGTTTCGGTTCGTGTAAGTTGTTATCATGTTCAGCGTGTAAAACTGCATCTGTATACCGAATTTCATCAGGAACGCTCTAAATTTATATAATAACGGTTTTTAACGGTCAATTTTAAGTTTCCGTCGTGTAAGTTGTATTCATTGTTCAGCGTGTAAAACTGCATCTGTATACCGAATTTCATCAAGAACGGTCTAAATTTATATAATAACGGTTTTTAACGGTCAATTTTAAGTTTCGGTTCGTGTAAGTTGTATATCATTGTTCAGCATTTAAAACTACACCTGTATACCAAATTTCATCAAGAAAGGTCTAAATTTAGAAAATAACGCTTTTTAACGGTGATAAATAACGGTCATAAAAACTATGAATGACCCAATGTTATTCACAGTATGTCCTTCTAGACTCATGCCAAGTTTGGTGGCGATCGAGGACTCCCTTTGCCGCCAACATCAGAAAAGATTGTATTTTTGATCATTTTTAGGGGGGTACGTGTTGTTAACGGTTTTTAACGGTCATAAATAGCTGTCGTAGAAACTGTCCAATGACCCTATGTTATCGGGAGATGTCCTCTAGGTTCGATGTACCTGTGCAATGTCACAACGGCCATTGATAAAAAGCAGAGGAAAAAGATGTCTTTGAAACCGTTATAACAGTTTTTTAACGGTTTTTAACGGTTTTTTTTTCTTTAAAGATTAGTCCAAAACATCCTCGGGTCACAACAGACATACTGCAAATTTCAAGAAGATGGGTTTTAAACAGTTTTTTTTTAGGGTTTGGTTTTTTTTAACGGTTTTTAACTGTTATAAATAACGTTTTTTAACTGCCAAATAACGGTTTTAATTTAGAGAAGTAGTCCTGTACCTGTGCAATGTCACAACGGCTATTTTGAAGAAAAGCAGAGGAAAAAGGATTGTCTTTAAAAACCTTTAAATAACAGCTTTTAAGGTTTTTAACGGTTTTATTTTTTTTAGAGATTAGCCAAAACCTTCCTGGGTCACAACAGACTTAACTCCCAAATTTCATGACAATTGGTTGAGCCGTTTTTTGAGTCTATAGCGTACACACACAACACACACACACACAAAACACACACACCCCACAAAAGAATTTGCCTTTATATATTACATATATTAAATATAGCCGGTGTCCCCGGCTTCGCTGGGTATATCTGTACATTAATTTTCTGGCCACCCCGCTCTCCTCCCCAAACCTTAAAAGAAAATTTACAAAAAAATTTCAGCTTGGGTTTGTTTCGTTTTTCCCATGCTGAACCAATTGCCCAGCCTCCCCCAATTCTATTCACCCAATTTCTTCGGACGCCCACTCCCTTCTTGCCTCTCAATCTGTTTTCCCTCACGAATTTTTTTCGTAATACGATACACAGTCCATAGAGGGATGCCTGTACTTTGTGAACTTACTGATGCATTCTCAATTCCTTGATTGAAGGGGTCCAAAATGACAACTCTGTAGGGGCCACCATAACCTAGGGGGATAAGGCGCTGGACTATGATCCAAAGGTCGTGGTTTCGAATCCGGTTTTGGTCTTGGAAAGTTTAACGTGGGAATGTTTCCAGCTAAAATGACCGTAGTTCACCCCGATGTCCCCCTGGCCCCGCAGGTGTCAGGCTAATGTGACGGACCAGCCTCTGCATATCCTTGATTTGGACATGGAGTTAAATCCAACTCAAACATGACAACTTTGTGAAAAGATTGCTTTTTCACGATGTATCATGTCTATTGGGGGGCCCTCTGGGTAGACAACATTTTTGGTCTCCCTGTTTGGCCAACTATAGTCAGTGTTTCTGCGTTTCCAGTTCGTGATGCTGCAACGTAGAACATTCATGTGTAAAACACGGAACGGTCAGGTCTGCCCCAAGGGATGAAAATGTCGGACCCTGGCTCTTGATGATTGTCAGAGCGAAAGCTGGTTTCATGGGAAACTGAAGCGTCAGAACTGGAATGGCAGGGGTGAGTCCATGGGTTCCAGAGGAATTCTGGGGAGCAGCACCGGTTAAAACCCTTTGTGGGGGCCAATGATATTTTCGCTTCTACAACGTTCCTGTGCAGTTGGTGAAGACACATCGGGTGCCATTGATCACCTTTGGCGGGTCCGTGAGCGGAGAATGTATATAGGGACTCCAGATTTCAGCAACAGTTTCATGGGGTGGAAGTCCAGAAATCTCAATGGAGTTCAGGGTTCTGGTGGATAAAGGACTGGGTCATCATCATTCTTGGCCGTGTCAACAGATCTGTACAGAGTTTCCTCTCCAGGGGGAAATTTAGTACGATTTTTTAACGGTCAATTTTAAGTTTCGGTTCGTGTAAGTTTTTATATCATTGTTCAGCATTGAAAACTACACCTGTATACCAAATTTCATCAAAGAAAGGTCTAAATTTAGAAAAATAACGCTTTTTAACGGTGATACCATCTCTAAATTTAGAAATTAACGGTTTTTAACGGTCAATTTTAAGTTTTGTTCATATTAGTTGTTATCATTGATCAGGTTGTAAAACTGCACCTGTATACCAATTTCATCAGAAAGGTCTAAATTTAGAAAATAACGGATCTTAACGGTTTTTAACGCTCAATTTTAAGTTTCGGTTCGTGTAAGTTTGTATATCATTGTTCAGCGTGTAAAACTGCATCGTATACCGAATTTTATCAGGAACGCTCTAAATTATATATAATAACGGTTTTTTAACGGTCATTTTTTAAGTTTCCGTTCGTGTAAGTTGTATATAAATTTTTCAGCGTGTAAAACTGCATTGTATACCGAATTTCATCAAGAACGGTCTAAAAATTTATATAATAACGGTTTTTAACGGTCAATTTTAAGTTTCGGTTCGTGTAAGTTGTATATCATTGTTCAGCATTTAAAACTACACCTGTATACCAAATTTCATCAAGAAAGGTCTAAATTTAGAAAATAACGCTTTTTAAAGGTGATAAATAACGGTCATAAAAACTATTGAATGCCCAATGTTTTTCAAGTATGTCCTTTAACTCATGCAAAATTTGGGGCGATCCGGGACTCCCCTTTCCGCCAAAAACAGAAAAGATTGTATTTTTTATCTTTTTAGGGGGGGGATGTTGTTAACGGTTTTTTCGGGCATAAA
>JAMYXO010008416.1:0-10875 GCA_033310375.1 Conus canariensis
GAAGAGATCCATCAGACATTCCTTTTTGCTCAGGGAAAAAAACAAAGTCTTTGTAACTTGAAAACATCTCGTTCCTTTTCAGAAACACTCAGTGAGCAAGTCTCACAATGTAGTGAAGCCCTTTTCAAACTCCTAACAAACTTTGACCACCACCCCCCTCTCCCTCTCTATCTCCCCCTTCCGGCTCCCTTTCCCTTCACACCCCCCCCCCCCCGCTCAATCCTTCCCAACCCCTAATATCTACCTGGTCATTCTATTGACCTGAACAGTTTGTCTAGCTACTCACCTGTTCAGCAGGAGCTGAGATTCACAATGTGTAGATAAAAGACTCAGGCCCCGACAACGTCTGATAGATGAGTAGACAGTGAATACGCTCATTGTGTCATTTGTCCGTTCAGGCGAGATTGTCAAGAGTAAAAAATGCCGATGACTCTTCCGACCAATGAGAGGACATTACCATGCTGTGATGCATAGGGAATCACCAGAATTAGAAATTATCTTCTGGTTCGACCTCTTGCCCTTTAAAGATATTATTCATCATTGTTTGTATCAAAGTTGAGGTGACTTGAAAATGGACGGAAGTTGAATAAGAAGCAACACTAATTTAACATCGTCTCCTTGTTTTCTTTCCGTCGTTGATCGTCTGGCTGTACGTCATTCGCCAAATTCTGTAAACGTTCTTGCCATTGGTAGAGACAACCGCCGGCGTTCACTTTGTTGAGTCAGTTCAACGTCAATCCAAGCCTTTGCTCTCACAGCACGTGATGCCCATGTCTGTCTGACGGCCTTGTCACCAGGATTATCATGTCTACCTCGTCACTTTATGGACTTTACCGCTCAAAAATCATCTCAACTGCTCCCCTTACAACCCTTGGCCCGCAGGCACGTAAACGCTATCAGTTTCCAGCTTTGGGTGATCGTGAAACCATCACAAATGTGAACAGAGAGACAGAGAGGGACACAGTGAACTGTCATTGCGCAGAACGCCTTTGTTTGGAAAGAGATGAGGTGAAACCCAGTTCGGTGAAGGTGATATGCTGCCGTTCACTGGATTGTGAAGGGGTCATGTGAAAAGGGGGGTGTGTGCGTGCGTGCACGCGTGTGTGTTTGTGCGTGCGTGCACGCGCGCGCGGGACGTGTGTGTGTGTGGTGTGTGTGTGTGTGTGTGCGCGTGCATGCGTGCGCGCGCGCGCGCGCGCGCGTGTGTGTGTGTGTGTGTGTGTGTGTGTGTGTGTGCGAGCGCGAGTGCGTGCGTGCGTGTGCATGTGTGTTTGTGAGTGCAGAATAAGCAACCTGGACATAACATACACATTACCTGAATTACTACTGAATGGCTGGACTTCAAATTCTACGGGTAAGTTGTTTCTTGAATGTTTTCACATTAATCACTCGATTTCATGACATTTTTTTTAAGGAACGGGATTTTGGGCCCGATAAAATTGCCTTCTTCAGGTTGAACATTTTCTGCTGACCTGTGACGTAAGATGTTTTGCACTGGCTTTGTACAGTTTGCATACCGCACTTTTCCAGAACTGGACGAAGCGATGCCACGAGCGCAGCTGATGGAAGTGATTTACGACAGCAGGAGACGTCATTCTCAGTGGTTATACACCTCTGTCACCGCCAGATCTAGTCGCCAGTTGCCCACCACCCTATCGTAGGTGGACAAAACTGAGCGTCTGAAAACCATTTACTCCGTCATTCATTGCCGAGATTCTGTCGACATTCTCTTTCGATTACGGTTCTTTTTTTGGAGTTACTTCTAATAAGGGTTTAAAATGTTCGTTTGGGAGACACAGCTTAAGAGTTCAAAAAAGTACAGATAGATTGCCAACCAAGGCGGGGCTCTTGGGTCACGGGGTTAACCCCAGCTGCTGACTTAGAGGTTGTTGGGTTCCCATTCCCATATGAGTCACAGGGGCTATTTGACTTTTGAAGGTGAAAACAAAACGCCCCTCTTTCAGAAATTTTCATTTTCATTCCCCTCCTTGTTACACAACTGTGAGTCCAGATGGGTATTTTCTTTTATTTTGTGGGGAAAACCCCACACCACTATATAAACTCACCTCTTCCATTTTTCTTGACCATTGCTTTTTTCCCAAGTCACGCAATTACTGGTTTTTTTCCCCCCTCGCCCCGAATGGACGGCGTCCCTTTGGGGGGGTAGGTACACTTTTGGTCCTGCTCCAGGGGCAGAGGTTTTAAACCCCCGTTTTCATAAATGTTGTGCACTGTTTGAGTGTCTTCGTTTTTTCCCCCTTTGGCTTTCGTTTTGTTTTTGGGGGTTGTTTTCTTTGTGTGGTTGTTTCTACATCTAATCAATTTGTCCCACGAAGACGGAATTAATTTCCCGTTTTCCTTGTGGGACAGGAACGCTTGCTGTTGTTTTTTGTTGTTTTTTCGTTTCTATTATTTTCACATTGTTATTATTATTAAATACTATTATACTTTCATCATTATCTTTATTAATCAACATGTCATCATATCAATATTCATTATCCCATCTCATCATCATTTTTCTTTTTTTCTTTTTCTGCTCTTTCGCTTTTTTCTTTTCTTCTTCTTTCCCCTTTTTCTTCTTCTTTTCCTCCTCGTCCTCCTCCTCCTCCACCCCTTCTTTCTTCTTCTTTTTCCTCCTCCTTCTTCTGGTCATTATTACATGACGTTAGGTCCCAGAAGCATCATCAGGGCGGACGCTCCAGCCATCAGAGTTTCTCCACAGACCTCGGTCATGTGCAACAAGGTGGAGGTAAAGTAAACCTGTCTTTACCTTTATGTTGTTCATCCATTTTCCCTCTGTCTCTGGGCCATCCATCCCCAACGGTCCCTGCGAAGGTCCTGGACAGGCGGGACACGGCCGGACATGCCCCTTCTCAGGCAAGCTGACGGCTCTTGATTGTTGGGAGGGGGAGAGACTTTTTGTCTGCCCCTGTACGTGTTGACTGCTGTCTTGACATACTCATTTGTCTAAAGGTTTTATTTTTTTCTGAAATGTGGGAATTTGTGTGCAACACTTACTCACTCTCGAACGCTCTCTGTATCTCTCTTTGTCTCTGTCTCTGTCTGTCCCTGTGTGATTGTGGGAGTGAGTGAGAGGGCAAAGTGCGTGAGAGAGAGGATGTGTGTGCATGCGTGCGTGTGGCGTGCGTGCTTGATTGTGTGTGTGTGTGTGTGGGGGTTGTGTGTTGTGTGTGTGTGTGTGTGTGTGTGTGTGTTTTGAAATGTGGTGTGGTGTGGTTGTGTATGGTGTGTGTGTGTTGTGTGTGTGTGTGTGTGTGTGTGTGTGTGTGTGTCTGCATGTGTGCGTGCGAGTTGCGCGCGCACGCGCCCCGCGGCGTACGTACGGTATGTGTGTTGGTATGTGTGTTTTGTGTGATGATGTATGTATGTGTGTGTGTGTTGTGTTTTGTGTGTGTGTGTGTGTGTGTGTGTGTGTTTGCGCGCTTGTGTATTGTTTGTTGGTGTGTGTGTGGGGGTGTGTGTGTGTGTGTGTGTGTGTTGTGTGTGTGTAAGACGCTTCAGATACGATTTTTTGACAATGGCCTACACATTACCCTTAGGGTCAAGGGGGTTGAAACATCAATAATTTGCAGCGCCGAAACAATACAGTCCCAAAGAAACAAAACAGTTTGTAACTAATGACATAAATATGAATGCTAGGACTGGAAACTATGTAGTAGGAAAAGACAATTACATACGTTTTCATGATTCAATATGACATTCAAAATGACTGGCCATTTGAACAACCATAACCATTCACACAAGTGCCGTACACAGATTCCCCCGTAGTAAATCATTTCCGTTCGACCACTTAAAAAACATGAACGTCCATCTAAAGAGAGAGAGAGGGGAGAGAGAGAGAGAGAGACGGAGAGAGAGAGGAGAGAGAAGGGGAGAGAGAGAGAGAATGAGAGAATGTACGAATACAGAACTATCTTTGGCCATTATCAAAACAAACATACCCTGACAGACTGATATTGTAAAGAAAGGAAATGAGAAACCAGTCCCAACGTTTTACTAATCATTGGGCGCACAGAGCTTCAATACGTATCGATACTACTGCAGTGCCGGGTTGCTGTCCAAAGACTCTCATGATCATTGTTTTGGTCCTTTCTGGCGCGCAACGCATTCCCAGTGGATTAGATTTCCAAATTCTTACGCTTCTGAAAATTTGATTGATGCTCCATAGACATTTTTAAGCATGGTATATAATTAATGTTTTAGTAAACGAAAATATGTCCATAGGCAGCTGCCTTTCCTCTTCTCCCCTTCCCATCGCCTTGCAGTTATACACTGACATACATACATGTAGGCCTCGTGCACGCACACACAAACGCTATTATGTGCACGCACGCTCAGACACAAGTTTACAACACACGCGCACGCACGCATAAGGCGAGACAGACAGACAGACACAACACATACACACACACACACACAACACACACACACCACACACACACCACACAACACAACACACGAACATATACACAACAATAGTTTTTAATACAGACCACGCTTACAACTTTTCCCTCACGGCTTGAACACGTTGGCTGATGCACATCTGCAAAGACTTGTCCACCACCAGCTCCCTCTCTGTTAACCCCCTTTCTCCCCTTCGGACTGACAACATTTCAGAGTTGGACGGGGAAAACATCTGCAGAGACCCAGACCTTGGTCACACCGCGGCGCCCCGCGCGCGCGCGCGCGCGCGGGCGCGCGTGTGTGTGTGTGTGTGTGTGTGTGTGTGTGTGTGTGTGTGTTTTGTGTGTTTTTACATGTATTATGTGTATTTTGCACTTCCTTTGATTTAGAGTTCTTGTTCGTTTGTTTGCATTTATTTGTTTGTTTTCTAAAAATATTTGCTATGCTCGATGTTTGTCGTCCCCCCCCCCCCCCCCCCCCCCCCCCCCCCCCCCCCATTATTAAATAACTTCTGGTAGTCTTCCTTACATTACAAATATATTTGACAGTAGCTGAAGTAGGCTATAGGTATGTCCTATGTATAGTTCATAATTGACAGACTTCGATGTAATTGCCATTTCATTTGTTAATCTCATTAATATGTTGTGGTGATAATGTAAGATGTCTGAAATTCAAACAGAACCTTCATTGCAAGGGTTTAAAAAAAACTTTCAGAAAAGAAAAGAAAAAAGAATATAATTATGTTGTATTCTTTTATTATGGAAACTGAAGTGTTTTTCCAAACACGTGACCTTTCCATTCTTCAGAGTGACGTTTTCACACACACACAAAAAAGAAGAAAAAAAAAAGCAAAAACAAAAAAAAACAGAGAACCAACCTTGGCCATATAAACCACAGAACGAAAGGAACCTGGCGAAATGTTCTTCAGTGAGGGGACCCAGTGACTCCCCCACAGAGTTAAAGGAGAAGATGATTTCCCCTTGCCCCCACCCGCGGCTCTTTCCCTTTCATTCATTCATTCGCATTTTTCACTTCTCTGTTCACGTTCAACCTCTACTTTTCTACGACTTATCCCATAGCAGAGGTGGCGTTGTGTCTATGGACTAGTTCGCACCCTGTGACACCTCCTGAAAAAGTGACATACAACTAACACACAACAATTTTCCTAGCGCCAGCGGATTTTCTTCTTTTTTTGATTGTCAATGAATTTCAATGCACAGTTTAAGGCCTGTGATAAATACAGATGTCTTTTTTTTCTATCTTTATAGGGGAAGGGTTTTTTTTTTGTTCTTTCAAAACAATATGTTACATCGAAGTGCAATGAGATCACCCTAAATGCATCTATATCCATGTAAATCACACTTTTAGGATATGCAGTGTCATCCCGGGGTGCAAGCACAAAAAACCCTAAAAAATACAAAAGAGTGATTCACGAAGAGGAAGTAGGGAGGGGGAGGGAGGGGGGGGGGGGGAGAGGAGGTGGATGTCTATCTTTATTGTTCATGGAACTATAATTTTGAAAAAGGAAACGTGTATGAACATAGCTGCATTAGGTATAAAATTTTTTTCATTTTTCTCCTTTTCTCTCTCTCCCCTCTTTCTTCCTCTCTCCCCCCCCTTTTTTCTCCCTCCCCTTCCCCCCTTTCTTGTGGGGGGATTTTTTCCCCTCGGGTGGGTCGGGGGAAAAGTTCTTCAGGGGGCCCAAAAGGTTTTTATTCTGAAATGTCATGTTTTTTCGCCCCCTCCGGGTTTAGCCTCCCGGAATCCCGGGTCTTCGTCCTTGGATGTACTCATGATCAAAACCCCACCTCCTATTTCCCCCCCTGGGAAAGGTGAAAATAGGGATGAGGGGGGGGGGGGGAGGGGGAGGGAGCGGGGAAGGGGGATTTTAGGCGGGGGTTTTGGGGGTTTTTTTTGGGGGGGCGGGGAAAAAGGGGGGAGACAGTTAATTTTTTTTTTTTTAAATGGGGTTTTCTTTCCGCTAGAGAAAGTTTAAAAAATTTTCTGTTCTAGGGTCAAACAATCCCTTTTTTTTCCCGGGGGCCCCCAAAACCCCACTTTTCCCCAAATTTTTTAAAATCAAATTCTCTTAAACAAAAAAAATAGGGTAAAAAACCCCACAAAAATTAAAAACAAAACTAATTGGGGTGGAAAAAACGGGGGTTTGGGAGGCAAAATAATTTTCCCTTTGGGGTCTTAAAAAACCCCACTTTTTTAAAACCCTTTTTCTCTGATTAACTAACCGGGACTGTGTTTGGGTGGGACAAATTTGGGGAAAACTCTTCGGGGAAAAAAAACGAAACTTTTTTTGGGGCGGGGGGTTTTTTTGGGGAAAAAAAAGAGTTTTTCTTTCTTAAATAATACAACGGGGGGGGGGCTGTTTTTCCCTAAAAATTTTTTCAACTTCATTTTTCATCTACCCCTTTCCAAAATTTGGGGGCCCGTGGCTCTAATTTAACATCGCCCTCTTTTCCTCCCCAGGAGGGGAACAAGTAACCCTTTCTTTTAAAAAAAAACCGGGGAAAGGCAAAGAGGGGGGTTTTTGATTGGCCCTTGGATTTCTTTTTAAATGATGCTAATTTTTTTTTTAAATTTTTAAAAAACGTTTCCCCTGGCTTTTTAAAAAAAACCTTTTTTTTGCTTTAAAATTCTTCATTTTTTTCATGGGGGCGTAAAGGGAAAATGCCGGCAATCTCCTAAACCAAATTTTGTGTTGCGTGTTTTTTTTCCATAAGGTTTTTCTATTTTATAATTTTGGGGAAAGGGAAACACCGCTCAAAACCGAATTTTTTTTATTAAAAGGGTTTTCCCACTAAGCCTTTGGGGGGGCGATTTTGGGGCCTTTTGGGGTCCCCTCCCCCTTAAAAAATGTAACCCGATGTCCCTTAAAAAAAAAGTTGGTTTACAGTCCTTTAAATCCTTTTTCCCCTCATCAACCTGGAAAATTTTAGGAAATTTTAAGGGGGCCCTCGCAAAGTTTTATTTTTTGTAAAAAAGCCCAGCCACAAACAGTTTTAGGGTTTTATCCGTTAAAAAAGGGTCAGCATCTTTATTTCCTTTTAAGCCATGTCAACAACCTTTAAAAAAGCATATTTTAAAAATTTTTTTTTTTCCCCAAATTTAAAACAGCGGAAGATTAAAAAACAAGTCCTTCCTAGATCAGCTGGTCTCATTTTAAAACATGTTTTTTGCTAACGTGCTATATCCTATACTAAGGCGCTGATTACAGCAGAGTGGTAAATCTTTATTAATAATCTTTTTTTCGCTCATGTTTTTTTTAACTAAAAAAATAATTAAATAATCATAATATGAAAGACTGTTTATGTGCTTTTTAATCAAATTAATCTTTTGTTGCCAGAGCTAAAAATAAGGTTGTAACTAGTTTCGGGAAATTTCTTCATCTTTTCCCATGTTGGGCGGTTTTATTCTTAACAAACATTTTGCTAGGGTTGAATAAACTATAACACCAACAATAGGCACTGCATAATTAACCAGCGTTAAACTCAGGGTTTTTAAATTATTTTATATGTTTTTTAAAAAGAGTTTAAAAAATGGATTGCGACGAGCTTTTAAAAGTGTGAGGAGGCAGCAGACCTCTGTCATAAAGAAAGTTTATACTCGCGGGATGCATGTGGGAAAACCAGGCAGTATTTAGGCGTTGAAGTAAGTATTGACAGATCAGCATATGTCTACATCAGACGTGAAAAGTATTACGCTAGGTACGAAGCACAGCTAGGGGTCAAAAAAAGGTTAGTCGGTGGGACAGACAATGATTAGTTTATATGCTAAGTTAGTAGGCAAGATAGCACCGATTGATTCAGAAGAAGATTTAAAATATGACTTATCACAAAATCCGGTTTTAACCAAGCCCCTAGAATCTCTTGCTGTGCCTTTGTATATAGTTTTGGGGACGTTGCTAGCCATTATCAGGGGTTTAAATTACTTTCAATCATTTTAAATTTCAATATTTTAAATTTTTAATCAGCAAAAAAAATGAGGGAGGGAAGACTCACAGGGGGAGTGCCCACAGTGAATTCCCACAAGTGAATTCCCCACAAGTGAATTTAAGGCGAGTCCCCCACAAGTGACAAAGTGAGTGTCCCGCAAGGAGTAGGGTTACTAAACTAAAAGTGTGGTGTGTTGGGGCCCGGTCGTAACAGCTGAGGACAGACGCAAAAAGCAAACCAAGCAGCAAAAAAAAAAATTATTAGATGAATACAACATCGCACCAGCACCCCCGGGCCGCCGCCAACAACAAAATCAAACTATAAGATGTATTATTTTTGTTGGGGGGGAGTATTGTTGTTGGTGGAGGGCTTTAGCATACAAGGCCAAAAGCCTTCTTAGCAGCAAAGTCAAACCCCCACAAAAACAGTAAAAGAACCAGTTTCTGCAAAAAAAGTACAGCCTCCTGCTGTAGACCCTTTTTTTAAAAATTAGTTTTTTAATGGGTTGTTAAGTAGGTTTAAAGTACAAGCTAAGTATGGTTAAGTCGTTTAAAAAAGTTAAGGCAATTAAGTGCAAGTTAAGTGCAAGTCGTTAAGTACTGTTAAGATCTTAAGTTAAATACTAGTTAAGTATAGTTAAGTATGTTAAGTATAGTTAAAATTTAATTTAATCAGCCCAAATTGGCTCTGGGGGGCCCATAGCGCATGAAGCTCGGGATTGATGTTGTTCGCTTGTATTGGTAGAGTTTTGCGACTCTTATAACAGCAGTTGTGTTACTTGATGAAGAGTAGAGGCCAGATTAACTTTCTGTGTGATAAAATACTTTGGTTCAAAGGAAGCCTGCTTGTATTTCGTCGTGACTTTTTTTTTTTTTTGACAACTTCTTTACCTATGCCCTTAGCTTCCTTCATTACAGAAGTCTGGGGTAGCATACTATACATCTTTGCCCGTAAGCCCCCAAATATTCTATTTATAAATCGTCCATTAAGTTCATCCTTCATCTTTCCAATCACTTTCTTGTTCACGGTTAAATGAAAAGGCGAATCTTTAGGATAGTCGCATTGTGTCATACCCCCCATCAGTCCTTTGGCTACCTCCGCCTCTAAATCCTTATAGAAGTCTTCAGTTGGGATGTCTAGAAAAAAAACTATCAGTGTCTGTGTAAAAGGACATTTGATTCTGGAACAGCGGCTTAAAGTATTTCGTATAGAAATTCTAGCATTAATAAACTTTGACAACTCTAGCACAGTAAAGCCGATAAACACCGGCTTGTCCAATTTTTACATTCTGTTTCTTCATCATAACGCCAACCAGGCTATCGCTAAATCTTCAAAAAGTCTTGGTAGTTAGGTTTAGAGACCTGCTTAATTGCTTGTTTTTCTTTCGTAACTAATTTCTTCATCTTTACGATTGTGCACGTTCTCCATCGTCTTGCCAAAACAGCTGTTGTTCATCAACTTAAAGAAGTCTTTTTCTGATGCATCCGGGGCTTTAGTTCTAAGGTCGGTGTTTTTTCATGATGTATGGCCTCATGAAAGCCCTTGGTTAAAAGTAATTATTCGGTGAACGGCAGTAAGTTTCAGGGCCATGTCTTAAGTAAAACTGTAACAGCCGATAATGACAGACATATTTAGTTTTGTTAAAGAGGTTTAGGCACGAGTTTAGGTGGTTCGGGGGACACATCTTTATTTTTTCTGCGGCTAAGGGAAAAACGTATGGGGGCCGTACATATTCTTTAGGTAATCTAAGTCTACCTCTAAGACTGTCCTATTGGATTATCGGGCGTAAGCTGTGACAATAGTCCTACCACCCGATCAACCTCATGAGGCCATTTATCATTTTTAAAGTTTCTTAATGGCAGTGCCTGGCTCATGGCCCCACCATACAGATTGTTGGCGTCTAAGTACATCAGATGTTGGATGGTTTAGTGGGGTCATAATCGTCTAAATACTTGTTGTTGGCTCTGCGGTAAGGATGGGCAGGCCATGCTAATGCCCCCCCTCCCGCCCATCTTCAATCATCTGAAGTGTATCCAGATCCCGAGATTAAATCAATCTCAATTTTTTGTAGACTTCAAGAAAGCGCCCAAGACAACCCCGGGGCAGAGATTTTACTGTGATGAATCTAGACCGTAATGTTTTCATGCAAGTGGATCTGTAATTCTGAACATCTGCTAATAAACCACACGTCGGCCAATAAATATTATGTGATAGTCGCCCCCCCGTTTTGCAGTGTAATTCTGTCCAGGCTTTCTGTGCGTATTCATAGTCGGCGCAGTATGCCTCCACCTCTAAGACGGCTGTAAAAGTCTTCCTTAAGCGGCAGCGCCGGCTCGTCAAACCTGTCCCACAGTCCATGTATTCATACGGGGTAAAACGCCTTTACGGACTAAAGTGGGTCAAAAAATTGTTTGTGATTGGACAGTCTTGTAGAGTCCGATTTTACTTAAATTGCCATCAGTGCTGGGCAGATTAGAAGGATAAAACAGTTACAGTAAAGGTC
>JAMYXO010008417.1:2500-10875 GCA_033310375.1 Conus canariensis
TCATAAGATGACTCAGCAATATCAGTTCAGTGGCCACAAAGAACGGCGCGTTTCCGTGTTTCGGAGAAGAGAGACCTATGGGACATACTTAGTGCCAAAATGTCTAAGTTGTCATTTTTTTCTTGTGAACCAGTAATTTCAATATATGAACAGTAAACATACGCCATCAATTTAATTTTCACGTGATGTTGGTAATTATCTTGCTTTTTGTCATACCAGAAAGATAAGTGGACATCAAATGTTTCAAGCGAGGTCAAATCGGCCCCCACCGAACGCGTTTCCACGTTGCTGTCCGACAATGGAAATAGCCTTAAAAGTCATTGAATCGCTTCGATTTGTTTATAGGGAGCATTGAAATAAATGTCTTACAAATCAACACACTGGTGACGATAGTATAACAGCGTGAAGACTTTTTAACGCAAGCGAAAAAAAAACCCTAGTAGAATGATGCAATTACAAATTACGACGGAGTTTTGATCAAACTCAGAGCTTCATTACTGTAATTTAGAGGTGATAGTAATGAGTAAGATTTGTTTATATGATTGGTGTACACAGGTGCAAAGATTAGGCTATGGACAAGACAAAGCGCTTTTCATTATTGTAGCGTTGATTTAGTTTTTGACTGGCCGTAGCGCCAATGTCGCTGGTAAGTAGGTCACTGGGTCGCTGGTCAATGTGTTGTGATTGAGGCAGGTAGGCTCAAATAGGCGTCTGCTGTGGAAAACTGTAACGAGCCGAACGCGCTCGGTTACATTAATGATAATAATAACAATAACAATAATATTGCGCTTTGCTCACAATAATAAGAATAATATAATGATAATAATAATAACAACAATAATAATGATAATAATAGCAGTAATAATAATGATAATAACAATAATGAGATCATCAGCAAGAGTGGCATGAGACCAGACATAGTAGTCCACTCTAAGTCAACCAAGCAGCTGATCATGATCGAGCTCACGGTGCCATATGAGAACAGAATGGAGGCAGCTCAAATCTACAAGACTGAAAAGTATGCTGATCTGGCAAACAGCCTGAGGAGAGAAGGCTATCAGGTCAAAGTCCTCACTGCAGAAATTGGAGCTAGGGGGTTTGTAGGAACGTCTGCATACAGCCTCATGAAACAGCTCTCAGTTGCAGGGAAGGAAAAAACCAGAGCCCTGAAAGCAATGGCAGAAGCGGCAGAGAGGTGTTCAAGCTGGATCTGGTCAAGGAGGAACAAAAGTGAACTTCATAAGGCTTAATTTCCCTACAAGTATCAGGTGTCCCTGTGGCTCAGTGGTTAAAGCGCGAGTCATTAAGTGGAAAATGAGCATGTCCAGAGGGTCATGGGTTCGAATCCCAGCCATGGCTCGTCCCAAGATGGGAAAAAAAAAGGGGCAGCAGAGGGACATCCGGAGTCATGAACCGGGTGTGGCCCAACCCCCCTAGAGTGTCAGGAGATAAGGGCCGAAACACTTGCTTGAAGGGGGCTTCTCTTCTGAGGACTCTCTGCTGCCACGCTCTCCACGAGTTTCTTTCTACTGATGCATGGGTAAACCATTGACTTCCGGGAATAGGCCGGAGGACGTCCGGGAAAGACCGGAGGACACTGGGAAAGACCAGAACCAAGGGCTCTGTGGGCTGGCTCCCCACTTTGCCTTAAACATGTGGCTACTAAAAATAAAAGGAAAAGATGCTCCCAGGATTCACCGAAAGGGGGAGAGAATGATGAATCCATCGGTGCTCAACCAATCATGACTGCAAATCCCAAACGGACTATGAACATGGACCAAATGGAATATCCATGTGTCTGTGGAAAGCGTTTCGCTACCACCCGTGGCATGAAGATCCACAGAACAAAGATGGGATGTGTGAAGACTCATCTGAATGAGCAGCAGCGCACTGCATCAGCAGATAAGACGTCGGAAGACCAAGGCCAGGATTTAAACCACAGTGCCAAGGACATCCACGCTGTTGGTTCGGATGAGGAATTTGCACAGGCCCTCGATGCCAGGCGCCTGAAACTCAACCTGCCACGAGCAAACGAAACTGAAGATTGGGAGAAACTGGATGCAAAAATCGTCCAAAGACTCGATGCACTGATAGGGAAAAGCACCCTGGAACACAAACTAGCCACATATGGGGACATTGTGTATGCCACATGTAGAGACGCCTATGGAGCAAAACTACCCAAAGAGAAAACACCTCCAAAGAAATCCAGACGCCAAGAAAAGATGGACAAGATCAGGGTCCAAAAGAAAAACCTCAAGATGCAAATGAAGACCGCACTGCCAGCTGAAAAACAAGGCTTGGAAAAACTGTGGAAAGACCTGAAAGAAAAACACAGTGCCCTCAGCAAAGCGGAATCTGCGAGGAAGAGGAAGAGCAAAAAAAGAAGACACAAGAGCGCTTCTTCAGAGACCCCTTCCAGTTTGCCAGAACACTGTTTGAGCAGCCAAAATCTGGGACCCTAAGTGTGGACAAAGGAGTTCTTGAGCAGCATCTGAGGAAAACATACTCTGACCCACAGAGAAAGCACCACTCGACATTCAAGGTCTGGTGTGGCCAACCAACCCTGAGGAACAGTTCAATGGCAAGCCTCCAGCGTTGGCGGAAATCAAGAAGGTGGTCGACAAAGCCAGAGCCAAATCATCACCAGGGCCAAACGGAATACCTTACCAGCTTTACAAGAAATGTCCCAAGGTGCTGGAGTGGCTCCACAGGCTGCTGCGATCGGCTTGGAGAAACCAGAAGATCAGCGGCCAGTGGATGACGGCAGATGGTGTGTACATCCCCAAAGAGCAAAACTCAAGTGACATTAGCCAGTTCAGGCCAATATCACTACTGAACGTCGAAGGGAAAATCTTCTTCTCTGTCATGGCAGCAAGGCTGACCCAAGTACCTGATGGAAAACAAGTACTTGGATGTGTCAGTCCAGAAAGGTGGCATCCCAGGCATGGCTGGCTGTGTAGAACACGCCACAATGATCTGGGACGCAATCCAAAAAGCAAAAACAAAAAAGAGAGACCTGGACGTAGTGTGGCTTGATCTGGCAAACGCATATGGATCTGTGCCCCATGAGATGATACAGTTGGCTCTTGAGATGTACCATGTGCCAAAGAACATCCGCGACATGCTCAAGAAGTACTTCAATGGCTTCTCAATGCGGTTCTCTACCAAGGAGTACACAACAGACTGGATCAACTTGGAAGTGGGTATTGCAATGGGCTGTGCAATTTCCCCAATACTGTTCGTGCTGGCAATGGAACTCATCTTGAAAGCAGCAACAAACAACGCGAGACAAACAGACCTTGGCGATGGATACAAGATGCCTCCTCTCAAGGCCTTCATGGATGACACTACAGTGATTTCATCCAGAGAAGACGAGACACGTCATGTGCTGGAGAGGCTGGACGACATAGTTGCCTCATCCAGAATGAAGTTCAAGCCAAAGAAATCACGGAGTCTCTCACTGAGGAAAGGAAAAGTGGCCGGATCTGTGGTCTTCAGTGTTGCCAACCAGGCCATTCCAACAGTCACAGAAGAACCAGTCAAGAGCCTTGGAAGATGGTATGATGATACGCTGAAAGACACACAAAGAGCAAAAGAAACCAAGCAGATGGCGGAGGAAGGCTTGGAGACCATTGACCAGTGTGGGCTCCCTGGCAAATACAAGGTCTGGTGTCTGCAGTTCATGCTGATACCAAAGCTGCTATGGCCTCTGATGATATACGACATCTGCACCAGCATAGTGGAGGCAATGGAAGCCAAAATCAACAAGTTCACAAGGAAATGGCTTGGTGTCCCACCCTGTCTGACTGACATAGCGCTGTACTGTCGCCAAGCAAAGCTGAAACTACCCCTGAAATCCATCCTGGAGGAATACAAAGCAGGGAAGATCAGACTTCAAAGCATGCTGGAGGACTCAGGAGACAAGGTGGTAGAAGCAATTAAGCCCCAGCTGAAGACAGGCAGAAAATGGAAAGTTCAAGAGGCGATGGATTCTGCAAAAGAAAGTCTCAAGATCAGAGAAATAACAGGACACACACAGACCAACAGACAGGGACTGGGGGTGACCAAAACTGAATGGTGGTCAAAGGCCAAAGGAAAAGCCAAAAGAGACATGATGATTCAGGAGATGAGAAAAGAAGAAGACCAAAAAAGACTCCAAAAAGCAGTCCAGCAGAGCCAGCAAGGGCAATGGACAACGTGGGAGAATGCACTCCAAAGAAGTCTCACTTGGAATGACATTTGGCACATGGCCCCTCTCAGGATCAGCTTCATTCTCAGATCTGCATATGACCTTCTGCCCTCAAATGCAAACCTGGTGAAGTGGGGGAAAACAGACGATCCTGCATGCCCCCTCTGCCATGAAAAACAAACAGTGGAGCATGTCCTAAGCTCATGTAAAGTAGCCCTGGCTCAAGGAAGGTACACATGGAGGCACAACCAAGTGCTCAAAGAAATTGTACAAGTAGTCTGGGCTAGTACCAACACCACAAAAGGGAAAATCAGGACTCCAAAAGCACCCGCAACATTCTTCACGGCAGGAGGCAGCAAATCATGGCCAAGAACAACAGTGCCACTCGAAACATGCAGGCAGAGTCTGCTGGACGGGGCAGATGACTGGGAGTGCACTGCAGACCTCCCAGAATGGAAGAGTCACCCAGAGATCATCAGCAAGAGTGGCATGAGACCAGACATAGTAGTCCACTCTAAGTCAACCAAGCAGCTGATCATGATCGAGCTCACGGTGCCATATGAGAACAGAATGGAGGCAGCTCAAATCTACAAGACTGAAAAGTATGCTGATCTGGCAAACAGCCTGAGGAGAGAAGGCTATCAGGTCAAAGTCCTCACTGCAGAAATTGGAGCTAGGGGGTTTGTAGGAACGTCTGCATACAGCCTCATGAAACAGCTCTCAGTTGCAGGGAAGGAAAAAACCAGAGCCCTGAAAGCAATGGCAGAAGCGGCAGAGAGGTGTTCAAGCTGGATCTGGTCAAGGAGGAACAAAAGTGAACTTCATAAGGCTTAATTTCCCTACAATATCAGGTGTCCCTGTGGCTCAGTGGTTAAAGCGCGAGTCATTAAGTGGAAAATGAGCATGTCCAGAGGGTCATGGGTTCGAATTCCAGCCATGGCTCGTCCCAAGATGGGAAAAAAAAAGGGGCAGCAGAGGGACATCCGGAGTCATGAACCGGGTGTGGCCCAACCCCCCTAGAGTGTCAGGAGATAAGGGCCGAAACACTTGCTTGAAGGGGCTTCTCTTCTGAGGACTCTCTGCTGCCACGCTCTCCACGAGTTTCTTTCTAATGATGAAGATGATGGTGATATTGATGAGAAATAACAATTATATAGACAATGATACTAAATTATTAGTATCACCATGGGCAGAGGAATCAATAGTAGAGATAATCGCTAAAAGGAATGCACTACAGTAACTACTCTCTTCGGTTTGAAAACTCTTGTTCTTTCTGGCAGAAATAAAGTTCGTTATTATTCTCTTATTTCTTGTGACGCAGTTTCCAGTAAACTGATACTATCAAAATGTCCATGGCACCCCGCCAAAGTCAGTTCATGCTTTATACAGTCCAGCTGACACCATAGGTCATAACAAAATCGAAACTACGCACAAATTAAAGAATCCAAGATTAAAATCAAAGCCAAAGTCAGTCCATCAGATTAACAAAGATCAGTCCATCATATTGACAAAGATCAACTTAAAGCTATTGATTACTGATCCACATATCAATCAAAGCTATTCAATGATAATTGAACTTTTTTTTTTTTTTTAACTTTAAAAATTGTTAACAAAATTTTGAAAGTTATTTGAAATAACTCTGCCAGATCACCTAAGAGGTCGAAACGCGTGTTTTGTCTTATAATCTGGCGGAGTTATTTCAAATACTTTTTGAATTTTGTTTTAAATTTCCGCCTGCAGTCACCTCACTTCGCCACTATCTTTTTTTTAAACCAACAAGTTAAAGATACTGATCCTGTCTTCTCTACATCTCTGGCTTCACCCACCCGGCAGCGAAGATTCCCTCTTTAAAGATACTGATCCTGTTCTCTCTTCATCTCTGGCTTCACTCACCCGGCAGCAAAGATCTCCTCTTTAAAGATACTGATTCTCATCCGTGACCCTGTCTTTGCACCAGGGGTTTCTCTAAAATAGTGTCCATTTCTTTGATTTTAATCTGTCTGCTTGGAACCACCTGGCTTGTACCGTGATGGCCATTTGAAAGAAAACGAGGAGAATCAACTTTCAGACACAATAAAAATTCTCAAAACAAATCTAATGGCACCAGTCATAAATACGGACTTCTTAAGCAAAACAGGGCAATTGTTTTAGTGTGAGCCTTACAGCTGCCATACGGGAGGTCTGCCGGCTCAACGTTTTGGTGTTCAGTCACATGACCCCTAATGGGGGCCGCCGCTTTTAGGGGGAGAAAAAAAAAGGGAACAGGTCGAGGTGCTGGGTTTGAAGCTCCCCACTTTTCCTCCGCCCCTTGATTGAAGAAATTTGACTGGTGAATGGATTTTTTCTATAACCCGATTTCCTATCAAGAAAATCCAGACCTTGCGGACCATCATCTTTGGAATAGAACATACAACATACAACACATACATACATCATACAACAAAGAAGAGAGAAAAGAGAGAGAGGGGGGAAAAGAGAGAGAAGAGAATCCGGAGTGAACAAAATTTTCTTTGGCAGGGATTTTTTAATTTTCATTTTTTTTTTCCCCCTTCCACGCGCTTTTTTTCATCAACCAATGATACTTTAAACAGGCAATCCAAGTCATCGTTGATAACTACTGTGGAAAAAACTTAACAACATTTCGAAAGCCCCTTTTCCCAGCAGATTATCTTCTTTAAAAGCAATTCAAAAAGCTTCTAAATTATTTCTTTTTTGAGCACCAGTCCAAAAAGGGGCTCAACAGTAAAAAAAGTGTCGGGGGTGGATTTGGAGGGGGGGCAGGGGAAGTCATTTTGGGGGGGGGGGGGGGGGGGAGGGAAACAAAAAAAGGGAATGTCTGGGGGGAAAAGGGCGAGGGAATTAGGAGAGGGGGAGGATGGGGGGCTGAAGTCAGGTTCGATTTTTTAAGGGGCACCAAATTTCCCCAATGGGAATTTCGCCTCCAGGGGTTTTTCGTTTTATGGACCCTTGTGAAACGGGGGGTCCCTTCCTCCCCTCCGCCCCCCCCCCCCCCCCCCTTTCCCCCCCCCCCCCCCCCCCCCCCCCCCCCCCCCCCCTTTTTTTCCAACCACGTCCGAAAAGATATCCCCGTCTGTCAAAATCCCTCAAAAGCCGGGGGTAAACACAGGGAAACAAAAGGGCAAAAAAAGAACTAGAGGGGGGGGGGGGGGGGGGGGGGGGGGGGGGGGGGTGGGGGGGGGGGGGGGGGGGGGGGGGGGGGGGGGGGGGGGGGGAAAGAAGGGGGAAAGGGGCCAAGGGTTCATCCGGTAAATCCTTTTATTTTCATCCAGTGAAATCTTTATTTTCCTCCTGGGGAAATCTTTTATTGTCACCTATAAAAAATTTTTTTTTTTCCCGGTGAAAACTTTTATTTTCTCATAGTGAAATCTTTATTTCACCGGTAAATCTTTTAAAACATCATATGAAACTTTTTTTGTATCCATGAAATCTGTCATGAAAACTTTTTTTTTCCCTGGTTGAATTTTTATTTTCACCTAGTGAGATCTTTTTTTTGCATCCCCAAAAGAAAACTTTTATTTCCCCCGGGAGATCTTTTTTTTTCATCCAAAAGAATCTTTTATTGTCACATATGAAATCTTTTTTTTGTCACCTGGGGAACTTTTATTGCCCCCATGAAAACTTTTTATTTCCCTGGGAACTTTTATTTCTCCATAAATTTTTAAAATTTATCAAGTGAATCTTTTAAAGCACCAAAGGGGTTTTCTTTTTTTTTTCCCGTGAAACTTTTATTTTTCTCAAGTGAGTCTTTTATTTTATCAAAAATGAAACTTTTTTTTTCACCTGGTAAACTTTTTTGCTCATAGTGAAATTTTTACACCTAGGAAACTTCTGAAACTTTTATTGTCACCGGTGAGAAAATTTTATTGTCACATATGAACTTTTTGTCACCTGGTAGAATTTTTATTGCACATAGTGAACTTTTATTTTCTCATGTGGACTTTTTTTTCCCCCCTAGGAAACCCATTTTTTTCATCCTGGGGAAATCTTTTTAAAATTTACCTAGGGGAAAACTGTCAGTAAACTTTAATTTCTCCTAGGGGAAACTTTTTTTTGCATCCTGGGAAATATTTTTTGTCATCCTTGAATTTTTTTTGTCATCCGGGGAAACTTTATGAAATTTAATTGCTCCGGGTAATCTTTTAAAATTCATCCAGTGAAATCTTTT
>JAMYXO010008418.1:0-10875 GCA_033310375.1 Conus canariensis
CACATTTGTGGATGTCACACTGAGCACCAATGCATGCACGCACTCAGCTCAGTGTAACCCACCGATTTGTAAACAGCGCCGATTTGTAAGCGCTTACAAATCGGCGCACATTGCATGACTTGTAAAACCGCCGATTTGTAAGCAGCGCCGATTTGTAGAGCGCTTACAAATCGGCGGGCTAGGCCCCGCCGATTTGTAAGCGCTGCTTAGAAATCGGCAGGTGCTTTACAAATCGGCGGGTTAAGCCCCCTCCGTTTTGTAAAGCACTTTACAAAACGGCGGGCGCTTTATATCCTGCTTCTTTGGATTAAAACGATGAACTATTATTACACTTTCAGTGATTATTCCCGAAATTTTGATGACTTTGTATTTTGCTCATCAGGATGGCGGACTGACACACGTCGTTTTGAGGAGCACTCTAACGAAGAGAAAAAGACAAGTCTGCTAACTTATTTTACTACCTCCCCACCCCACCCCCCTCACTCTCTCTTTCTCTCTCTCTCTGTCTCTCACTCTGTTTCTCTGTTTGTTTCTCTCTGTCTGTCTGCCTGTCTGTCTGTCTGTCTGTCAGTCAGTGAACATAGTCAGGGAACATAGTGGGAACAGGTGGAACAGAGTCCGGTACATATGGAACAGAGTGGGGAACATGTGGAACAGAGTGGGGAACAGGTGGAACAGAGTGGGGAGATGTGGAACATAGTGGGGAACAGGTGGAACAGAGTGGGGAACAGGTGGAACAGAGTGGGGAACAGGTGGAACAGAGTTGGGGAGATGTGGAACATAGTGGGGAACAGGAGGAACAGAGCGGGGAACAGGAGAACAGAGCAGGGAACAGGTGGAACAGAGTGGGGAACAGGAGGAACAGAGTTGGGGAGATGTGGAACATAGTGGGGAACAGGTGGAACAGAGTGGGAACAGGTGGAACAGAGTTGGGGAGAGTGGAACATAGTGGGGAACAGGAGGAACAGAGTGGGGAACAGGTGGAACAGAGTGGGGAACAGGTGGAACAGAGTGGGGAACAGGTGGAACAGAGTGGGGAATGTGGAACATAGTGGGGAACAGGTGGAACAGAGTGGGGAACAGGAGGAACAGAGCAGGGAACAGGAGGAACAGAGTGGGGAACAGGTGGAACAGAGTGGGGAACAGGTGGAACAGAGTGGGGGAGATGTGGAACATAGTGGGGAACAGTAGGAACAGAGTGGGGAACAGGAGGAACAGAGTGGGGAACAGGAGGAACAGAGTGGGGTACAGATGGAACAGAGTGGAGAACAGGTGGAACAGAGTGGGGAACATGTGGAACAGAGTGGGGAACAGGTGGAACAGAGTGGGGAACAGGTGGAACAGAGTGGGGAACATGTGGAACAGAGTGGGGAACAGGTGGAACAGAGCGGGGAACAGATGGAACAGAGTGGGAGAGAGATGGAACAGAGTGGGGGAGAGATGGAACAGAGTGGAGAACAGGTGGAACAGAGTGGGGGAGAGGTGGAACAGAGTGGGGAACAGGTGGAACAGAGTGGGGAACAGGTAGAACAGAGTGGGGGAGAGGTGGAACAGAGTGGGGAACAGGTAGAACAGAGTGGGGGAGAGATGGAACAGAGTGGGGAACAGATGGAACAGAGTGGGGAACAGGTGGAACAGAGTGGGGGAGAGATGGAACAGAGTGGGGAACAGATGGAACAGAGTGGGGAACAGAGTGGGGAACAGGTGGAACAGAGTGGTGGACAGGTGGAACAGAGTGGGGAACAGGTGGAACAGAGTGGGGGAGAGATGGAACAGAGTGGGGAACAGGTGGAACAGAGTGGGGAACAGGTGGAACAGAGTGGTGGACAGGTGGAACAGAGTGGGGAACAGGTGGAACAGAGTGGGGGAGAGATGGAACAGAGTGGAGAACAGGTGGAACAGAGTGGGGGAGAGGTGGAACAGAGTGGGAAACAGGTAGAACAGAGTGGGGGAGAGGTGGAACAGAGTGGGGAACAGGTAGAACAGAGTGGGGGAGAGATGGAACAGAGTGGGGAACAGGTGGAGCAGAGTGGGGAACAGGTGGAACAGAGTGGGGAACAGATGGAACAGAGTGGGGAACAGGTGGAACAGAGTGGGGGACAGGTGGAACAGAGTGGTGGACAGGTGGAACAGAGTGGGGAACAGATGGAACAGAGTGGGGAACAGGTGGAACAGAGTGGGGAACAGGTGGAACAGAGTGGTGGACAGGTGGAACAGAGTGGGGAACAGATGGAACAGAGTGGGGGACAGGTGGAACAGAGTGGTGGACAGGTGGAGCAGAGTGGGGGACAGAGTGGGGAACAGGTGGGGCAGAGTGGGGAATGTTTTCAGGTTGTCACCTTAGTCACCTTGTCTCCTGAAATATTAGATATGATAGTTCAGTATTCAATGGCGATTTATCCAAGCAGCCTCTACCGTTAGTCTCGCGAGAGCACTATTTTGAAAGCCATCACAGAAGATTGCTCGTCCATGTCTCTATATTTCAAAAAATGTTCTACGAGACATTCCCACTCCTGTCAGCGTAAGGCGGCTGAACAGGAATGCCGGCAGAGGCAGCGGGTTAATGATGGAGGTGCAGAACCTCATTCGTCACCACAATTGGTTGAATGCCTAGCTCTCTCTGACTGAGCTGGACCACAGGTGGTTCCAAATAGACGATATTCGTTTGAACTGACGCTACACGCACAAATGAGCTTGAAAGCAGTGTATGTGTTGTTCATTTTGTTGTGACGTCAGTTCAAACGGATATCGACTATTTGGACCATCTTGTTATGGGGGATGTTCACTATCCTTGACAATCGGTGTGCCAACTAAAAAATAACAGTTAGATTCAGCTGAAAATTCAACCTCATTGCAAGTAACCTTTCACCCAATTGTATGCAAACTTTCAGCTTCATCAATGAAATACTTAGTTCTCAGTCGCACGCTGATACGTGTAAGTAGGGGTCCCAATTGTGAATTTCCTCGTTTTATCCATGATACTCCTGAAGCAAATGATACTCGTTTGAGCGATTTATACACAGGAGGGAAAAAATAAATATAACAGAGTAATAAGCAGGATTTCGTGTAATACATGCATCAGTCTTGAGTCATGTGATCTATTCGATACAACTGAATGACCTTAACCTCTCACACACCCTCTTTATCTAGAAGGCAAAAAGACTGTGCAGTTCATTGAAATGGATGTCTAGCTCAATCCACTAGTTATATTCTGAAAGTTTTCAGAATATATGAGATGAAATAAGTCCCAATTTGATCCAAAATGAAGGACGTTATTCATTTCGAATGTGAGAAATTCAAAATAATTTTGTCAAAAATTTATGAATTTAGCTAAGATGTGGTTTTATGCTGGTTATCAACAGAGGCAGAAAATTCATTAGAGGATGTGTTCCTATTCCTTTGAAGTACAACACATATTACCATCATGGGTGGAGCTTTCAAACATGGAATTTCATTTGTTTGAGACAAGAAAACAGATGAAATCCAACCAACACTCTACTGCACGTTTTTTTCTAGACTCTACGGAAGAAAACGTGTAGCAATTTTAAAACGATATTTTGCAGGTGAGGATCATTAACTTGTCCAAGCATTCAACATGTTTAGAAATGAAAATAGGTTACTTATCACTTTTATGTTCAGTGGTCTGGAATTTGTCCGTTACAACTTGTAAAATTAAACAAACTATGCTCGTTTCAAATCCAGTTTATGTATCAAAATGGGCAACTATCCTACCGTGGACATAAAAGATAACAAAGATGTGTAATTATGATTTAACTTTGCTTTGATGTACACAATTCCAAGAGGGAGGAAGCGTATGATTTTTTTTTGTTTCATTTACATCTGTCCACCACTAAATTTTGATTAAACATGCAAACGGCTGTTGTTTGTTTGTTTGTTTGTTTTTTACAAATAACATTTTCAGCATCCACGAATAATTTTCTGCATTGTCTTTTTATTGATTGTGTCTGGCAATCATATATATTCTTTTAGTGAAATATTCTGGTGAAAGTATGAACACTGCACACTAGTTTGACTTTTCCCTATTCTCTTGCACTATTCTCTTCACTCAATATAAGCTGAGTTACGATTTCGTTTTCATTTGAGTGTGGAAATTTGTGCTTATATTATCGACTGTAAAATGTGCTTAAAATTGCGTTTAAAAACAAACAATTCTAATTCACTTTGTCGTTCATGTAACGTTTACAGAAATGAACAAATATGAATAAAAACACGCCAACAATGTCCTCTGCTTTCGATTTCGAAATTTGATTGTGTGAGTGAGTCAGAGCAAAAGAAGTAGACTGTTTACTCCCCCCCCCCCCCCCCCCCCCCAACACACACATATACACAGGCTTACATACACAAACTGATATACATACACATGTACTCACACACGCACATGAACACACACACACATACACACACACCACATTTCAGTCCGCCGTTTTGATGAAATAGAAAGTCATCAAAATTGCAGGAATAATCACTGAAAGCGTAATAATACGTTATCGGTTTAATCCAAAGAAACAGGATATAAAACGCCCGCCGTTTTGTAAAGTGCTTTACAAAATGGCGGGGGCTTAATCCGCTGATTTGTAAAGCACCTGCTGATTTCTAAGCAGCGCTTACAAATCGGTGGGGGCCTAGCCCGCCGATTTGTAAACACTCTACAAATCGACGCTGCTTACAAATTGGCGGTTTTACAAGTCATGCAATGTGCGCCGATTTGTAAGCGCTTACAAATCGGCGCTGCTTACAAATCGGCGGGTTACACTCAGCATTCACTCCGTGCACACGCAGTCGCTCCAAACATTCAGTAGGCGCACTACAATAACTCTTCTTCTCCCCCTCCTCTCTGGGGAATAATTTACTAAATGATAATCAACTTTTCCAGCATATACAACAAGTTTGTTTTCCAAGAATTATCTTCCGTTCCTCCTCTCCAGTGGAGGTACAAACATTCCACAGATCCACCAGCTGGGACCAAATTTCATCTCATTATACATAGTAATTTACAAGTACATCTTCTACCGGTTTCTCCTCCTCAATGGAGAAACAATTTATACACTTTCCAAAGAAGAATCAAAGATGGCTTAAAATACAGGAACAATATCTGAGTTCCGACCTTGGGGGACAATCAAAAATCATAGTCGGTCAACATGACAAACGTTTTAAGTTCTCTCACGACTGCCGCAGTCGTTGTCCTCTTCTACTAGGTTCTCCAACTCTGGAGTCAATTAGGTGCTGCCACAGCACTGGAGCCCAAATACTTGTGCGACTGCCACAGTCGCCTATCCCGTTACTGGTGCTGCCACAGCACCGGGAAGGGCTGAAACACGAATGAAGTCCGTGTAAGTAATCTATTTCAAAATCTGAATAATGATAAATTATTTTCCCTTTTTTTTTCCTTTTCTTAACTCTCTCTCTTTTCTCTCCCCATCTGTCTATACCTCACCTTCCTGCGCTCTTCCTGAGTACATATTCAGTGAGTACTCATCTAACTCTACGCATTACCAGCCCTTGGTTACTTGACCAATGGACAACGTCCGTCCATTTTCCCGAGTGATTCAACCAATAATCACTCTACGTCCATTTTACTGAGCGGTTTTCATAGCCCCTAGCGACACCGATCACACTGGTCAGGCCACGTAAATTATCCTTTCTTTTACCTTTCCTTTTCCCTACCTAGGGAAACGCTTTATATCAAATAAGGGCGTACGCGACGGAACGTCACATGTCGCCAAGTGAGGCTACGTCACAAGACACCCCCCATCATGGGGTGAAAAAAAAAACTTTTCGCCAAGAAAATTTTTTTTTAAATACACATACATATCTAGTTAATATACAACTTCAGCCATCAATCATCAATTTTTCATCATACAAGAGTTTCCACCAATGCATAGAACTAACCTTTACGAACATCATAAAGATCCAAAATCACATTCTAAAATCTTAGTTTGAAACAAAAAATGCAAAAACAGTTTTTCCCTTTTTTTTTTTTTTTTTTTGAAAAAACAAATTCATACTCCATCACCACAAATCACAAGTCACACAGACACAAAGAAGATATAATGATACTGATCATTCCAAATGCCAATTATGTTTATATATACCAAAATGTAAACACAGTTTTTTCTTGCCTGTTCTCACATAAACGTATGTCCCAAAATCCTCACAAAATGAGAATTTCCTCATGACTCACTTGATGAGAAAAATTTGCCAAGTGAAAAGTCTTTCGTCAACCAAGAATATACAATATCGCAGTCCACTCGAAAGTTAAACACTTTTTGTCCATTCTTCACAATGGACCGACGTGGAAAAAAATAAATAAATAAAAAACAATTGTAACGCATCAAATGAAGTATTCTGCACACATTCACAAAGTAGCATCCCACTATGAGACACCAATGCTAATACATATGCACTTTTGGAAAAAGATCAGTCACAACTACCTATTAATTCAGACTGACAGTAGCACACATAACAATGCCAAAATGCCAATAAAGTCTTTCCACAATGAAAACAAACAGCAGAAACAGTCTTTCCTTTTTTATGCAGTTACAGCTGCATGAAGGATACTGTGCACTCACGCACGGGACAGAAAATCTGCCATGACATTCTGAGTTCCAGGTAATGGCTCAATGTCAAACTTGAACTCCTGCAATGACGAAGGCCATCTTAACAGCCTGCTATTTTTGGTCTTGGATGACTGCAAAAACGTCAATGGCCTGTGGTCGGTCTGTAACTGAAACTGTCTTCCAGTAAGGAATCTGGCAAATTTCTCACAAGCCCAAACAATGGCAAGACACTCATTCTCTATTGTTGAGTATTTGACTTGTGTGTTAGAGAACTTTTTACTTGCATATTGCACAGGGTGTAACAATCCATTCTTTTCTTGCAAAAGTACAGCTCCCATGCCTTTGGAGCTAGCATCAGTTCTCAAAACAAAATCCTCTGAAAGATAGGGCAAAAGCAGCGCAGGAAATGAATTGAGGGTGTTTTGAACACATTCCAGAGCTTTCTGGCACTCATCTGACCAGACGATACTTTTGTTTTTTTATTCCTTTTGTTAAGTCACTCAAAGGGGCTGTCAAGGACGCAAAGTGCGGTACATATCTTCTGTAATAGGACAACAATTCAAGTAGTGATGTTATCTGTTTCTTTGTAGCGGGTCTCTTCAAGGCCAAGATCTTTTCTACTTTTTTTTTTCTCTGGTGTCATTTTCCCAACAGAGATGACATGACCCAAGAACTCAAGAGTCTGGAATCCAGCACGAATTTTGGATGGTCTAACCGTCAGACCAAAATTCCGGAGTTTACAAAAAACAGCTCTCAAGTTATCCAGAAGATCATTCCATGACTTGCAGCAAGCAAAATGTCATCAAAAAAGCTTACTGCTCTACACTCATGAAGTTTTAGTGCGCGCATCATTCTGGCAAAAGAAGCTGGGGCATTTTGTAATCCAAATGGCATTTTCGTCCTTTGAAACAGTCCAAAAGGTGTCTGAAAAGCTGTTTTTTCCTTGTCTGCTTCAGCCATCGGGATTTGCCAGTACATTTTAGTTAAGTATATTTTGACAAAATACTTTCCTTCTGACAGTTGACAAAGAAGTTCCGCAATGTCTGGGATAGGTTCTGCATCAAACACAGTGATTTTGTTTAATTTCCTGTAATCGATGCAAAACCGCACCGAGCCATCGGGTTTGTCCACCAATACAACTGGTGAGCTGTATAGTGACGAGGACGGTTCTATAACCTTCAACCCGAGCATAACTTGAATCTCTCTTTCGACAACCTGTTTTTCGCAAATGGAAGGGGTATGGTTTGACTCGGACTGGGTTTTCCGTACTCAACTGAACTGTATGGGGTTCAATTGTTGTCACTGTCCCTGGGTATCAGTCAGGACATCCTGAAAGTCCTTCAAAATACCTTCCAATTGTTCTTTCTGAATCAAAGATAAATCATCACACAAAACAACATCATGATAAGTTTCTCCCTTGACAGAAAGAGTGGGCAGAGGTACAGTATCATCTTCATCATCATCATCATCATCATCCAGTTGAATGGCCTCAATCATCATGTTGATTTTTCTGCCATTGTAGAACTTTTGAGATGATTGCAGAGTGAGAAAAAAGAATTGTGGATTGAAAGTGAAAGACCTAGATAGTGAGATTAAACCTAACCCTAACTCCTAAATACTAAGTGGGTTTACCTGGCAGACTACTACATCAACAACAAAAAATTGGGGGGTGGGGGGGGGCGAGAGTGGGGAGGGGGGCCAACCTACCTAACTAAACTAACTACTGGGTGGCACTCTGGACTTGAAGGTGTCCAGAGTGTCAGCTGCCACGGTAGTACTAGGCAGCTCGTTCCATTCCTGGATGGTGTTCAGAAGGAAAGAATATCGTCTGTAGTCTGTCCTGCACTGCGTCTGAACAAGTTGTTGAGGGTGGCAACGTCGTCTTCGTGAGGGGGCGTAGCTGATCTTGTCCATGCTGAATGTGGCCTCGTTGTTCAGGATCTTTCTCAGCATGGTAAGTCGGGCTACTTTCCGTCAGTGTTGGAGGGAGGGCCATTTGAGTTTGTCGATCATGCAGGTGACACTCGAGGTGTTGTGGTACCTGTTGATGACAAATCTGATGGCTCTCCTCTGGACCACTTCAATTTTGTTGATGTTTGATTCATCATGTGGGTCCCATACTGTGCAGGCGTACTCCAGTATGGGACGTACGAAAGTCTTGTAGGTCGTCTCTTTAATTTTAGTGGAGCTCACTTTTAGGTTTCTCCACAGGAACCCCAAGGCCTTATTGGCCTTGAGGATGATGTTGTGGATGTGGGAACCCCATGACAAATCTTTGGTGAGGGTGACTCTGAGATACTTGGCCGAGGTGTGCCCATGGAGTTTGTACTAGTAGTTAGAAGGATTTTTTTTCTGGTGACAGGGTAACACACTTCCCCAGGTGGAACGCCATATCCCAGCTCTTCTCCCACTGCTCGAGGCGTTGGAGGTCTTCTTGTAGCTGGTGTCGGTCGTGTTCTGTAGCTGAGAGACGATAGACAACGGTATCGTCGGCGAACAGACGTGTCGGTTAGGTGAGTTGCTCCGGTAGGTCGTTGATGTATGCCAGGAAAAGCACTGGCCCAACAACGGATCCCTGTGGAACTCCTGATTGCACACTGACAAAGTCTGATGTAGCGCCGTTAACGATGACTGCTTGACGTCTACCCCAAAGGAAGGATTTGAGCCACTGGTTGATCTTATCAGTGACACCATAGTGTCTAAGTTTGTGGATCAAAAGGCTATGGATTACTTTGTCGAAAGCTTTCGCAAAGTCCATCATAATTATGTCTGACTGCCGTCCCTTTTCTACATTTTCATTCAGTTCCTCAGTGAAGTCCAAAAGTTGCGTCTCGCAGGATCTTTTTCTACGAAAGCCATGTTGCTCGGATCTGAGAATTTTGTTGTTTTCTTAGTGGTCCATAAGGGCACTAGTGACCAGGTGTTCTAGGATTTTACACGGCACACTGGTAAGGGAGACAGAAAGGTAGTTTGCTGGATCATAGTGGTTCCCTTTCTTGTAGATGGGCGTTACGTTGGCATCACGCCAGTCTGATGGTACTGCGCCTGTGTCGATAGAAGACTGGTAGATGAGGGCTAGTGTCAGGGCTGCATCATCTGCAACCTCACGCAGGACTCTTGGGTGGATGTTGTCACGACCACAAGCCTTACAAGGGTTGAGGTTTTGGACGATTTTGTGGACGCCGGCCTCTGATACAGTGATGGTTGACAGCGTTGTATTCAGGTCAACAGGCTTCATCTCCACCTTGGCATCGAACTCCTCATCAGTGTTATCCCATCCATTAACGAAGACAGACTGGAACTGCCTATTGAAGACTTCAGCTTGCGCCTTGGGCTCAGAGATGACTTGTCCGTCGATTTTGAGGGGGGAAAAGCCAGGCTTGGAAGAGCGCTGGTGTTTGATGAAGATGTAAAATTTCTTCTGATGCTATGGCACTGACTCAGTTTCAGCAGTGATCGACTCGTCAATGTAGGTCCAGTAGGAACGGTGGATCATGTGTTGGATTTCTCTGCGCAGTTTTTTTTTTTTATTCAGCCTCGAGTTCATCAGTCCCCCTCTTTTTCTTCTTTTTGTAAACTCGTTGTTGTCGTTTACTCTTCTTCTTCATTTCTGCTGTAGTCCATGGTTTACTATCTTTGGAATGGGCTTGCTTGAGTGGGATGTGGTACTTCACTGCTGTCTCATAAGCCGACTTAAATCGGCTCCGCAGTTCATCTGTTGAAAGGTCTCGTCCTTGAAGGTTGTTTGTCAACTCTGTGTGCAGAGACAGCATGTCAGCCCTCATGCCCTCCCAGCTGGCTTTGTTGTACAATGGTATGAGTCTCTTCACTTGCTTTATCTTCTGAGAGTGCACATTGAACTCACAAAATGGAATGTCATGATCTGAAATGCCAGGTACTACTTCGACTCTTGGGATGAGCTGTGGAGAGTTTGTAATGAACAAATCCAAAGTGTTCCAACGGTCGGTGGTGGGGTTGTAGCAGGTAGGTTCGAGGACCATCTGTTCTAGATCATGGTCCTGCAGCATGGACATGAAATCTTTGTGAAGTCTTGGGTGGGAAGAGTCAGGTACTTTCAATTCCAAAGTAGCCCAATCACAGTCAGGAAGTTAAAGTCCCCGCTAATGACGTAGATGAAGTTTGAGTTCATGGTCAAGCAGTCGAGGGATTCACCGAGCTTAATAAGGCTGGGTTCATCACCTTCGTCTGGTCGGTAGTAGGCACAAACATGAAGAGTTTTACGTCCGTGTAGTTTGATGGCTGCCCAGATCATTTCACAATCAGTAGAAAGTTCTGG